>BGPR01005745.1:0-16306 GCA_013235015.1 Araneus ventricosus
TTTCAGCTCAAGCTCACTGAATGAAGAACTGAACCTTTATAAGTTTCTATTATAATTATTATACTGCTGAAATATTTCCTAACCCTGAAATTTAATACATAGGAAACATGAAGCACAGTTGATATTCTTGACCAACAAAGTGGTCACTAAAAGTGACTAGTGCAGGGGTGAGGACCCTTTTGGCACTGAAAGGCCTCATTAAATTTCGGGGTTGGGCAAAAGGCCGCACGAGCAGAATTTTAAATGTTATTGTTCTGTAATTAATATCATTTTGCTTGTAATACTGTGACAAAATTGTCCTGTGGGTGTACATGAATGCAATCCAATAAGCAGGACTTAAAAAAAATAAAGCTTTTTATTTTACAAATATTCTAGGAAAAGAAATGTAGCACAAGTATTAAACAGCACTAGTAAGAATTCACAACAGAGATTACTGTTAAATCTCAATACAGCACTCAAAGGTTTCTTTCTTGTTAGCTCACCAGCTTGCTTGCTGATCAAAATCCAACTGACTCTTCTTGGCTTGAGAGCTTGCTTTTATACTTTTCAACAGGAAGTGACTTCATTATGCAGGAACTGACGTAATCTCTAGAAAGTTCATGAAACCAGTAGAAATAGGTTGAAAGTTCGAGGTCCTTCTAGAAGATTCCTTTTGTCACCAAGATTAGCATCTCAAGGAAACGACTTTATAGCTTTGTAATAATACTATTTCAATGCAAATTGTAAATACTGGTAAGGCCGAAGGAAGTTAAAAAAGGTTGCAGGTTCCCCACCCCCTCGGCTAGTGTAAAATATATACGTATTGATACCACTGCTCCTGCTGTCAATTTAAAATGATTCAAGGTCATTTTCTCTGAAATAATTTTCTGTGTGTTTTCCTTAGCCTGTTATGACGACACCTCCTTGGCAGATGACAGTTAACTGTGACTGGACCTCAGAAGAAATAAGGTTGGCCTTTCTCAGATTTGCAGAAACTCTTACATCACGTCTGAAATCTAAGAAAAAGGCACATGATTTTGACAAATGGTTCTCTGTGCAAATACTGATAAAAGTAAGAAATATTTTTATTATTTGTAAAGGTGTAGACCCGTGGTAGAAAATTAATAATTATTATTAGATTAGTTAGATTGTGATACTGTGCATAAGTTATAGACTTGTAGGGGGAAAAGATGCTTATTAGGCTGGGAAGAAGCACAACTGTTGCTTAAAACAGCGGTAGGCAATGTGGACTGCACCAAACTCTTTTTCAGTGTGCAAATTTAAATATTGATGTATTTAATTTTGCATATAATGTTTAATAGCAATCTTTACTTTTGCTATATTAATACTTTCAATTATTTAATTAATAATAATAATTGCTTCCAATCTCCAGGAGAAATGCAGGGAAAAGCAGCATACCTATCTAGTTTGTAGATAGAAAAAAATCTTCACCTCCTTTGCAGTTTCTTTTTTTATGAAGCTGTGAGGATTATTAATTTCCAATTATTACTTTACAATTATTGCTTCCAATCTCCAGGAGAAATACAGGGAAAAGCAGCATACCTATCTAGTTTGTAGATAGTGTGAGACATTTTGTAAAAATTTAGCAATAAATTTATTTTCGGATCCGGTGATAGTCAAGTCCCTGCATATTTTTCCAATTCTATACCATGATCTCAGGTTGATTCGAACCCGATCAGTGTGCGTTTAGTCATCTGCGGTTGGCAATTCTTTGAATGCAAATAAAACATTTTTTTTTTTTAATACGCAACTGCGGTGACAGTTTTGTTGACATGTCTTTTTGTCAGTTGGAGATGAGAACGGAAGAATGATATTCGTGCACGAGATCGGGTTATATTTTCTGACAATATTTTTTGTATTAGAGAAGTATCTTTTAAACTTATTTTAGTGTTTTGATTACTCCAGTGAAGAGTATTATGATTTGGATTAATGAAAAATCATTTTTAAGAAAACCTGATCTCGTAACTGTGCCACCTCTACGAATTTTTCACTGTCAATTCTGCTAAAGGTGTTTAACACACTCTCGTCGATAACAGATAGAAAAAAATCTTCACCCCCCTTCGCAGTTTCTTTTTTTATGAAGCTGTAAGGATTATTAATTTCCAATTATTGCTTTCAATTTTCAGGAGAAATGCAGGGGGAAACAACATACCTCTCTTCGTAGGTAGAAAAGCATCTTAACCTCTTCACAATTTCATTTTCTTTGCTATCTGATAAGATGGCCCCTTCTGTTTTGGAAAGCGGTTGCCATTCCATTTTGACTCATTTAAGAAGCCATAGAATAGTTGAGATGTTTATGGATTCCATGTAATTTTTGTGTCAAATTATAAAGCTAAATAATGATTAAATTTTAGTTTGTAAGATGGTCTTAGTTTGTAATTCGATGAATGTATGGCATACATGCAAAACTGTTAAGGGGTTAAATGACTTCTGAAATTTTTTCTATCACAGAGTTTCAAGGGACTGTTAAAGAGTACTGTTTCAGATGTTAGAAATGAGGTTTTAAATATTTCTCCACCGCAGAAAAGTTTTTCGCATACTCAAAATTTGAAAATGAAAAATAATTAATAATAAATAGAAAATTAGTTTTAATAAGTGCACGGGATTGTAAAATTTCTCTTGTAAATAAATATGGAAATAATTTCCTTACTTGTGTATATTTTTAATTTTACACTTTCTAATTTCTTGTAATGTTCAGTGACTATTTCATAAATCTTTATAAGCAAAGTAAAGGTAACAGAAGAAAAAAATAATTGAGAAAATATACTTGAAATCTTTAATTTCAATGAATTAAAATTTTGTAATGACTTGGTTAAAAACTTAGTGACATCAAGTCAAAAATCTAATTGTAAATTTTTAAATTATTCAAACTTGATTTAAAAAATGCAAGATATGCAGCACTGCACAGTATGGTACTGTTTGGCAACGGATTCCGAGACTAGCACTTTTGGATGATGTTACACCGGAAAGGGGTGTCGGGCAATGAGTCATATGAGCGCATTTCCGGATTTCTTTGTTAGATCATGTTAGGCGATGGCCCATATAGTCGCCTATAAACATCGACTATCTTACTTCATGCATGGGTGCTTAGGCATCAAAGCATATAGTACGATTTAAACTTTAAGCAGAGTTATTTAAACTACAATAGAAACATTACTGGGATGCCTAACCTTGACCTTTAGAATAGTGATTAACAAACATGCAGTTATTAGGTGCAATTCAGAGAAGAAACTTTTTAAGTAAAATCCAACATTATTTATTTTCAACAACATGAAAGAAACAACAAAGATTAAAAGTTAATATTCGTAAATGTATAGAAGTATTTAAAGTCAAAATTTAATGCAACATGAATAAATATCACATCGAATCCAGTAAGTCAGTGAGAATAATTTAAACTGATGACTAGCAAAAATTCATGAAATTAGAAAAATAGATGCGAGACTTAAACTAATTATTCAGACCTTTAAACGTTTCAACGAGGTTTCCGATAAGTCTTCATATATTAGCCAACTTCTGAACACTGAAAAACTGCACTCACGTGGGTAATCTTTAGATCAAAAGAAACAACTCTTGTGTTTCCAACTAAGATTATATTTAACGTGGCTACACATCTCGACAGAAGATGGGATAAACATTGTAGATAAAACTGTAAATGAAAATAGAAATGAGACTACTCTAAACAAAACTAAATTCGAGACTACTGTAAACGAAGCTAAATTCTCCGTAGTTACCTCCAGCTTAAATACTCTATCCAGAGCATGCGTCGTAAGCGAATGTCTGATAAGCGATGCGTATTAACAGCTGCTCATTTGCATAAACAATAAACTCGCAGTCTTTCAAGCAGGAGCGATGTGAACTGAAATTAATCAACACGCATTAACTCTCAAACGTAAACATCGCGAAGCATTTATGCCAAACATGCGGCGGCTGGTAAGTAAACAACTTTAAATAAATATAAATATTTCTCTTCCTAATTAAAGTAGAGATGATAAGACTCGGAGCAAAGCATCTTATTGCTAACACCCGGCACATGCGCAAAAGCGCGGAGGGTTTCTGAATCTGTTGCTATACATTAAAATTAGTTACAGCATCCCAATCACTGCAGTGCATGAGCCACCACACATTTCAGCTTATAATGAAAAGGGGCTCATTTGTTTTTTGAGTTTTTACGAATAATTTGAATTCTTTTAACAGAATGTTGCAAAAGTGGATTCCGAAGTGGACTGCTTGAATGATTGCGTTCCTGCCTTGAAGAGGGTTTTTAGTGCTCTGAAAGGTGTGGACTTGAAGATTCAGTGGAAACTCGGAAGAAATAAGCAATCTGTGCACCTGGTTCCCGAATCCTTTTACAACTTTTGGTTCTCTGTAAGTTTTGTTGACTTTTAAAGCCTTTCTAAATAAGTGATTTTCTCTACTAATAATAAAAGCGAATGTGTGTGTGTCTGTGTTGGCGCTCTACAGGGCAGACCGCTGGACTTTGAGTTACGAAATTTGGCACGAACATTCTTTGTAGGGTGGGAATGTGCACCTCGGATGCATTTTTGTTTTGAAATTTTCATTAGAATTTTAATTAATTAAAAAATAAGCAAAATTTAGGCGTTTTTCCTTAATAACTTTTGAAAATATTATAGCCCAAAAATCATTTTTACACCATCTGAAAGCGCAAAAAATTACCTTTTCATTGATATTAATTAAGTTACCGTAAAAATTTTTCTCTAATTTTAATAACCTTTTAAAAAACATTTTTTGGCATAATTTACTGCAATACTCTTCATTGTTGCAATGCAATTCAAACCGTTTTCATTGTTTAAACAAATATTTAACTGCATTTTTCTCTTCTATTGTTGAAAGCTGCTAAGGTAATATTTTAATGTTTAATGATATGTTTTAATCGGCATATTTTCATCCAGCTAACATACTGCTGGCAGTAAAATGTCCCGCGACATTTTGAAGTTAAATTCAAATGCATATTTTCAAGAGGAATAAGAGATTAAAGATGATGCCATTGTATGATACATGACACAGACAGTTACTCGACTCCATTAGGGACGTTCGTGCAGACAACGAACAGAATAGGTGCAAGGCTATTGAAAGAACATGGGTTAAATATCTATCAAAATTTGAAATTTAAAATTACTTTATTAAGGGAACTATGAATATCAATATATACATAAGAGATTCATTTGAAATTATATTCCCGGCGAACAAGCTGGTTGCCGAAGGCGGCTAGTATCATTATAAACTAGGCAGCACTCATTGCAATCTCTGTTACTGTTACCAGTCATTACACGTTTTATTTAAATTACTTTGTTTCATGTCTGTAAAGATGGAATTTTGTAATCAAATTTTCACCTGTTTATTGATGTGCTAGACTTTTGAAATTTTCTTCTTTTGTGTGTCCTCAATGACAATACACTATTTTAATATTTTCAAAACCTAATGGTCTGTTAATCAATGTATTTAATTAAATTTTGTTTCCATCTGAGTGGTGCCATCTGGTAATGATTTGTGAAACTTAATTGCAGGATTCCATAATATTTGGAATAATGAATTATAAATTAAAGAATTAAAAGTAGAAAGTAATGAAAGTAAAATTCTGCTTTTTGAACAAACACATAAAACTTCATTAAACATGGTGAGTAGCAGCTTGGAGGCCAGTAAATTGTAAAATATTTTTATACTATAGCTTTGGCTATATTAAAGATAAAATCTTAGATAGATCTTTTCTAAGCTATACTTTAACGTGGTTTTTAATTCATAAAAATTCAATTCTTGATTAATTGTCACAAGTCTTTCACTAAAACCTTCTTTATACAGTAAAAGCTTAACTAACCGGCATGCTCGGGAAACGCCGATTTCCGGATACCTGAAAAGTCCGGATAGTTGAGCGCGACGGGAAAAATGGGGGAGATTGTAGCCTTTTTTCTTACTGATCCCTTAACCTTTTTTTTAGGTTGTCCATTTCGTTTTTAGGTCTCGTTTTTTCGGCAAAAGGTGAAGAACTTTTTTTTTCGTTGGTTCTCACTTTTGCTTTTGAACCCTTCCCCCCATAAAACAAGTCTGTGTACGTCACTGTACTGTATATCGCTTTTTTTCCCTTCTACGTCCCCTCCGTGCGTAGAATTCCAGAAATAAATTGTCCGTGTGAATGGAACAGTGCGGGCGCACTAAATTCTGGCACTCTGATGTAAAATTTCTAGAAAAACTCATTTTCTAATTATTCCTGTCAGTTGAGCTTTCCAGATACTTGAATGCCGGATAATCGAGAATTTACTGTACTTCATAGTATTTGTGAGCAAAATTTAAAGAAAATATATTGAGAAGTTCGAATTTCTGTAGCATGCAAACTAGTCATGAATTTTCATTTTTATTTATATAGAGTTTGTGATTGCTTCTTTTTAAATGCTTTTCATCCATTAACTCTCCATGTCTGTTTTCTCCCTCCTTCTAGAGATTTGCAGTTTCTTCAGAGCCTACAAAATTCTTTAAGGTGCCAGGAAATGTGCGTGTTTCATTTGGCGAATCTAGCGCTCAAGAGAGTTCCGATTATGAATGTCCAACACATATCTCTAATATAGGATCTTCAGAAACTGTTCATAACTATCGTACAACTAAAGCCTATCATTCTGATGATGGGTTATTGGATGATGAGATTGTTCCAACAGTTCCTCAAAACATTTTTAGGAACAATCCTAATAACAAGATGTTTGGTCAAGAGAATGTTGCATATTTTAGCTCTAAAAAAACTAGCTCTACTGCTCAGCAAGATATTTCCCCTCATAGTCGTGATAATAATGATATGTTGGGTCTTGATAATACGTCTCCTAAATCAAATACTCCTATCTGTTTGAGTCCCAGAAGGACTACTACAAGTATTTCATCAACTTCTCCTAGAACTCCTCCCTTTCCTTCCAGTGGCACTCCATATTTAAGTCCCCAAGAAAATGTTTTAACTGCTCAATCTCCTGAAAAGTCTTTCTTGAAAAGTCCTAATAGAATAGAAATGTCTCCAAGTGCCCAAAGAAAGTCCCCACAAATCCTTTCTCCAAGGAGCAGTGCAAATAGTCAAAGTGGTTATCTTTCAAATGCGACCTCTGAGAACGCTGATCAGAACTGTTCTTTCAAAATCAATTTCAATGATAGTAGATTTTCCGCACAAAACAGTCCCACTACAGAACAGTCCCCAAATTTAAACAATTCTCAACATAGGACGCCTCCTGGAAGTATTAATACTGTTAAGCCCAAAACTGTTTTGAAGAGTCACAAAAAAACTATCCCTACAAAAACTACGGCAGAGAAGAAACGACATTCTGCATCTTGTCCAAAATATAAAAAAGTTGGCAGTACTCTCCTGAAAGCCGAATCTAAAATTTCAACAGTGCCATTGGATTTGAAGAACATTAAGATTACACTTCAAAATGACTTAGCGCAAGGTGAGGCACAGAGAATTGTGAAACCGGTATCTGGAGTGAGACCTGGTGTTAAGGCATCTCAAGTAGACATGATGGACTCTGAAGAATCAAATTTCCAGTGTAGTAAGTATTTTTAATGATTTCGATTCAATATTTCTTGCTATGAAATAAAAAAGATGATCACTCCACTGTTTGTGTGAACTCACGGTCTGCTTCGTATCATGCCAAAAAATTATTATGCTTTCTGCGACAAGCTTCATTAATATTAAAATCTCTCTGCAAGAATGTTCGGTGCAGTAAGAATTTACCAATGGACAAAATCTAAGAGTAATTCATAATAAAGTAAAATATTTAGTTTAACAAATTCAGCTTTATGTAATGTTTAAATAAAAAGCATTTATACACACTTGTTAGTTTAATTAGCAGTTTTTCATGCTCAGAAAAATCGTATAAATATTTATTTGAATCTTTGTTTACATTTATAAATAATTGGCTTGCATTTGTCTTGTTTGTTTGCGTTAGTGATGTCATGATAGGGGCATGTGCGTTTTTCTATGACATCGCAGCCAATCAGGTTTTGCCACTTGTTTTGGTGTAACTATATAAGATGGTGTGTTAGATTGTTTTTAATAAAAGAGGTTTTAGTTTAAGCAACGCTGCACGAGTTAGTCTGATATTCTAAACTGCAACATGGGTGCAGATGCATTGCGTGGTAAATACATTGCTACGACACTCAAAAACTGAAAGGTCAACTTCCCTTTTATCTGATCCAGAATATTTGAAAGTGGCTCATCGTCTGCAGAAAACGAAAGTTTTGCGGAACCATCACGGCACTTATGCTCAATAAGTTAATTCTCCCCAAAATATAATTTGTTTCCGAAATGAAAATCTTTCTGCAGGAAACCTTTGCCGTTTTGTGACATTGTCGTCGCGATTCTGCCATGGAATGTCAATTACAATTAATTTTTATAATTCATATATGTGCTGCAATATGTTTTTGAGTAGTCTGTAATATTTTGTATTAATAATGAACAAGGGTGATTGTTTTCAGGATTTTGTCCAGAATTCTAGATTTTTTTTTTTGCCTTCTCAAATCTGGAATTTCAGGATTTTTTAGATTCTCTATCTGTCTCAAATATTGATTTAGAACAAATATAACATTGAGATGGTGTAATAATTTGAGATTATATCCAAGTCAATGGAGTAGTGAAACTTTTTGCCTAAGCAAATTGGTGATAATCCAGCCATTTTGTTAAAAATAGTGTTATAAAAATTATCCAGTGGGTGTGCATGAATGCAGTCCAATAAGCAAGATTTTAAAAAAAAACTCTTTATTTCACAAATATTCTAGAAGACAAATGTAGCACAGAGAGCAAAACAGCACTTGTATAGATTTACAACAGATATTATCGATAAATCTTAATTACAGCACTCAATGTCTCAGTTCACTAGCTTCACTGCTGATCGAAGTTCAACTGAACTCTCTTGGTTTGAGAGCTTGCTTTTATACCTTTTCAACAGGAAGTGATGTAATCTCTTGAAGGTTCTTGCTATTTCTGGTTCCCAATAGAGATAGGGCCACAGTTCAGGATTTTTCTAGAAGATTCCTTTTGTTGCCAAGTTTAGCATGTCGGGGAAACAGCTTTACAATTTTGTAGCAATATGTAGGCTTGTGCATCACATAAGCAATCTACGGTTATTCGAAATCATGTTGATTTTTACAGCATGGTGTTTTCAGGATTTTTGAATTGGAGTTGCGACCACCCTATGATGAAATTAGTTCTAAAAGTAATTTTTATATCTAACATCTTTTTCCAAGCACAGCAAGTAATTATTTCATTATCCCATAGATTTCTGTTGAATGTAATTTTGGAATTTTCCTCATTCATTTCGAAAATTTAACTTGATTACTTTTATGCAGTTCTCATATTTACTTTTTGTTTGTACCGTGTGTGTGTTCTACTTGTTTGTCTCATGGTATGGCGTGTGCATAGCGAACGGTTGTCCATATTTTAATGGTTTAAAAAGTATCAAGTTCTGATAACTTTTGAATACTTCTGTTTACTAGGTAAATAAATATAAACCTAGGAATTTATTAAAATTTGTTGAATTTTTTTTGCAACATTACGAGATAGTACATAACACGGGGTGATTCAAGGTGCATAGCGTCCTTAAAAGTGCTTATTTTTTATGGTAATATAAGGACCTTAAAAGTGCTTATTTTTTTACCCAGGTGCTTTTTTTTTTCTAAGGATAAAAAAAAACACAATTTTCCCCTGGCTAGGTCTGCCGTATTTTATGAATGTATTTCTTTGCGGTGTCTGATCTTGCAGCTGTCCGCCGAGAATGTGACTCATTGGCATTCCGCCAGTGGGTCCGGAGGGCAGTATAAGATTTTCCCCTCACTTTAGGGAAATACTGTTAGTATGGGGAAAATGTACCCCTTTCATTGGCATTCCGCCAGTGGGTCCGGAGGGCACTATAAAATTTCCCCTCACTTTAGGGAAATACTGTTAGTATGGGGAAAATGTACCCCTTTCGTTGGCATTCCACCAGTGGGTCCGGAGGGTAGTATAAAATTTCCCTTCACTTTAGGGAAATACTGCTAGTATGGGGAAAATGTACCCCTTTCATTGGCATTCCACCAGTGGGTCCGGAGGGCAGTATAAAATTTTCCCCTCACTTTAGAGAAATATTTTAGTGTGGGGAAGATATATCCCTTTCATTGACGTGGCTGTTCTTTCAGCTCCTTTCTTGCATAGGTAGGGGGAAAAAAATCGACTACTACGTTAATGTTGGTCCTTATTTTTTCCTTAAAGGTGCTTAAAAAGTGCTTATTTTTTAAGATAAAATTTCACTACTCGCCCTGTGATTGTGTTTCAGATTTAGTCAAATCTAAAATTATTTTTAAGAGATTCATTTATCTCAAATTTTAGTAGTTGATTTATATCATGAAATATATGCTGCGAATGTATCATAAAAATATATCAATCTCTACTAATAATAAAGGAGAATGTGTGTGTGTTGGCACTCTACAGGTCAGACCGCTGGACTTGGAACTGCAAAATGTGTCACAAATATAGTTAGGGTGGGAATGTGCACTTCAGGGCCTTTTTTTTTAATTTTAATTCATTAAAAATTAAGCAAAATTTCTTGCATTCTTCCTTAATAACTACCAAAATTATTAATGCACAGAAATTATTTTTACATCTCATTTGAAAGTTCAAAATTTATATTTTAACTGATATCAGTTAAGTTACCATACCATTTTTTCTCTAATTTTAATAAATTTTAAAAAATATTGTGAGCATAATTTATAACAATACTTTTCGTTATTGCAATGAAATGCAAGCCGTTTCCATTGTTTAAACAAATATGTAATTGTGTTTTAAATTTATTTTTAGAACATCATGAAAACATTGCATTAAATGTACAATAAATGTAAATTAGTGAAAATGTAATTGATTTCAAAATATGCATGTGTGTAGCACATTTACATCTGAATTATTCGAAATTATGTCAGATTTTTACACTTCGCTAGTTTTTCAGAATTTTTGAAATGGAGTTTTAATCACTCCTGATTACAAGAATGGTTTATGGATATTTTTAATGTGACACAGAGTGTCCAAGAAATATCTTTATAGTTCTAAATGTTAATGACAAAATACAAAAAGGTTGAATGAAATGCAGTTTGTGGCAAAAGAATGAAGAAATCTAACAGGTTTTTTTTTTTTTTTTTACAATTACATTCAATGAAACTCTACGTGAGCTTCTTGAGTAGCATGAAAAACATCCACTCTGTACTTGATTTCCTTGCAAGTGTTTTTTAACAATTCCTGTGTCTTGAAACTTCTGCATTCACGCATAAATTGAAGTTGCACTTGGTGTACTTCTATGATACATCAGGCAAAACTTTCTTTGCATATTTATTTTTTCCTCACTAACTACAATACACACTTCACCATTTCCGTTTCTTATTACAGCTGCCAAGTAGTTAGTGCCACCTACTTCAAACCATTAATACTAGAAAAAAAAGTTAGATTTCTTCATTCTTTTGCTGCAAACTTTCTTTCGTTTCATCTTTCCAGGGATGAGAATCTTCCGCTTTTTTGTTATTTTGGAGAAATTCCGTTTTGTTTTCTCTCTCAAAATTCCGGGGGGGAGGGGCTTTTTTTTTCGGATTTCCGATTTTTTTTCCCCCCTGCATAAATTTGCTTTTTCTTCCGAAAATTCCGCTTTTACACAAAGAAAAGAAATCTTTCTATCCTACAATTTCGAAAGAAAATTCTGGGAAAATATGCTCAACAGTGCGGCTTAACTCCACCGGCTAGGAAACTAGCTGATTCATCTTCTACTGACTAATCAACATTATATCAGCAAGCTCTACAAGGATGAACATTCCAACATATTCTGTGCCATTCAAAGTATTAAGTACCACCTTTTTGCAGAAAACAAAACCTCTATGGCATATTTTGCAAAAAAAAAAGATTTTTTTGCATGAACATGTTGAAAACTTAAGGTCATCTTGTAGGGCGTACCAAGATGAAGAAGTAAAAGAAATGGAACAAAAACAAATACACTACATTTAAAAAAAAAAAGAAAAGCTCCTGTCAAAAGAGGTAGCTAAAAAGTTGTGTGCAAATGCAGCAAAAAAGCAGAGGATAAGACATAAAAAAAAATCTTCTCAAAATAAAACTGATGATTTACCTAGGCATTCTAGAGATAATGTAGTCCCGATAACTATGTCAGTAATTAACGAAGAGATACTAATGAAGACTGTGCATAAAATTTAGCTTCTACTGAAAATAAAGTTGAAGAGGATGTAAACACATCCTTTATTGAATAAAAATCTGTCAAAGATAGGAGCCCTCCAAAACAAGGGGTGAAGTGTGTTAATGAAGATCTGTTACCAACAAAAGCCACACAAATAAAAAAACGAAACAAAACCACTTATTTAACAATTAAGGGAATGTTTCAAAGGGTTTCAAATAACAATAATGCTAAATGAATTTGTCAATGTAACTGTACAATTTCTCAACCCCTCTCGCTTTATAAGGTGCAAAATCATTGTGCTGTTACTTTTACGAAAATGTATAAAAATAAAAGAAATAAAACAGAATTCAGTATATAATACATTATTATAATTTATAAAGAGCTAATACACTTTACACAATTGCATGAAGCAAAAGAAATTATTTGTCCTTATTTGTATTTATTTTTTGAGCTAACTTTTATCAAAAGGCTATTAAATATAATTCTTCTCAGACTTCTGTTGGGTGTGTGTTGAATCGCAGTGATGTACAGGTGGTAAATGTTTTAATGTCTAATTTTGTATTTTCTGATGCACCTGATGATGTGTTGAACTTGTTCGTTAACTTTTAATGTGAATGATTTAATAATAATTAAATATTCTTTTTCTTATTTATACGTATTGAATTATAAATAATCAAGTTGTTAATTATTATAGTGTAATATTTTCATCATGTTGCATGTTTTGATGTTTTATTTCTTTCGCAGATAAATTATGGTACAAATTTTTTGCTCACGTATGATTTCAGTCTTTTTGCTTTTTTGCCAATCTCATCCCTGTCTTTCATATTTTTGTTTCATATAAAAATCTTTCTTGGGAACCCTGTTCTTTAAATTAAAATGTTGACCTTATTTTTACCAGTTATTGTGAATTGTATTTGAAATTAAATTCTTCTTCCTTTTTTTCACTTTTCTTATTTATTCTATTACTAAATTACCTCATTGTTTTTAGATGTTTCTGAGGACGTGTTCCAGAAGATTATCAACTTTTTGAAATCCAAAGTGATGGTGAAACGTAAAGATCTGACACCCCAACAGCAGCAAAAGAAAGCACTGAGCTTAGCCCAAGCTTTCATTCAAACCAATGTTGTTGTCACTCTTGACAAGAGAATAATGAAGCTTCTGAGTGATTTTTCGGACCAGTGCATATGATAATCTTGCCATTCTCATCAAGTGCCATGCTTTAGTAAATTCATCAGTTAGAGGGACTGGAAACGATGCGGTGCAAGAGAAAAGTGAAACTTGTTTCAGAATTAGAAGTTGTACCCAAATGAAAAAGAAACTACAGTTATGCTTAAAGAGTACAGTGAAATCTACCTATAACAAAATCGCTTGGTTCCAGTTAAAAAATTCGCTATACAGAAAATTTCGTTATACAGAGATTAGAGATTTTTGCAGTTATTTAAGTAAATGTTACAAACCTTTTAGTATGTGCTATAAGTTCAAAAATATTTAATTATGACTTTCAATTAAAAATGAAGTAATATTTATTATAAATTTGTTAAAATTATACTAATTTTTATTGTATAAATAAAATGCTCAAAAGTGAAGACAATTCACCAATTTAGAGAATAATATGTACTAGTACGCATAAATATAAAATGCGTATTGTCATATCCATTTATTGTTTCCACCCCCACTCCACCCCGATTCTTGGAATATTGACCCGTAGAAATGTTGCTCCCTCTGTAGAAACCCAGGTCTCCGCAACTGCATTACCCTTCACATAGCATTCTATTGTTATGTGTTATCGCTGCACACAACAATGCGAGTGGTTTCAGAAACAGGCACGTGTGAGCGAATTGGTTGCACAGAAATTATCAACTGTCTTCAAAAATGACAAAAATCGAAAAGATAAAGGTCTGAAAAAATTCATTATAGGGAGACAACCACTTCGTTATATGGAGAATATTTTGAATGTTATTTAACATTCCGATTAAAAATTTCGTTATAGGGAGAAATTTACTGTAGGGAGACTCTACTGTATTTTAATTTGCTGTTTGTGTGTAATGTGACATCTCCACGTAATTGACATTGGTGCTCTGATCCTGGACATCCCTTCCCCACATTTAGGAAGGGAAAGGGTGGCTTTGGTGTAAAAACTCGTGGATTGCTAACGAAACCACTTTCTCAGGCTGTCCTGCACTTTCGTGTTACAGGTGAACCGTTGACCTTCCAGTAATTGGGAGATACTTGGGATGTACGGAGGATGCTTGACCTCCCATCGAAAATTGTTACCATCTCCAGGGTCTGGTCTTCTTGGCCTAGCATTGTCGTAGGGCAGCAGTTTCACCCCTTTTCAGAGCTTGCCTTTGCACTTGCTTTTGATGGCATGTTTCGGCCTTAACAACATGTTGCAATACTATTGAGCATTGACCGTTTTTAATCCTGTTGCAGCCAGTCAATGAGTAAAAGTCTTCCTTCGTCACAAAAGAAGCCGAGCCTCACTTTTCTGGCAGAGTGATATTTTTGCGGAATGCCACTCCATGGTCTTTCCACAAATATCAAGTCACTGCAATGAGCCACAACGCCGTTTCACCAAAAGTCTCCTTTTCATTTGGGTACACCACATAATTTGTTTAGTATGCTGACTGTATTATGAACTTAGTTTTCATGTATTTTATTTCTCTGCATTTTACAGCATGTGTGCAAACCACTGTACAGAATATGTAAAATAAATCAATATATTTTTAATGAAATTTTGCTCTTTTCATCTTGCATTTAATTTTTTTGTTTTCTGTTCATCTCTTTAATTGTTAAAACTGATCTTTGCATCTCTTCAGCTATAATCAGTGAGTGTTCTCCTTTGACTTTCTCGCATACTTCCACAGTATGGCGCACTTTGCGCCAAGATTCGTCATAGAGTGAAGAGAGTCAGATATACATTTTGTAGCAGCACCTCTCCCCTTTCACCGATTTAGTCCAAAATTTGATACAAATCTAGCAATTGCGGGGTAAATATCACATACCAAATCATTACTTCAGCTTGTTGCGCTTCTGAGTAATCCAGGGGTGTTTGTGTTCCAGATGTTTTACTTTCTCGTATACGAAGTATACAAAGAGAAAGTATTGTAATCATCAAAAAATTCAAATGCGAGATTTTGACGAATCTCCACATTTTAGACCTCCCTGAGTCCGAAAAACACAATTTTGGAATTATGTCTGTCTGTGAACACCATAACTCGAAAACTATAAGAGCTACGGGGATGAAATTTGGTATGTGATCTTTACGCATCATTTGTAGGTTTCTATCAAATTTTGGACAAAATCTGTCAACGGGAATTCTGTATGTCTGCAGTCATGCGAACACTATAACTCAAAAACTTGAATAGCTAGATGGATAAAATTTGGTACATAGTTTTATCGTCATGAATGTAGGTCCATATAAAATCTTTTTTAGCAAAGATCTTTTTTGAAAAAAGATATTTCATCTATCAAACTTCTTAGGTTCAGACATAAGATTATTTTCTGTAATCTGCAAGTATGTAGCATAATCCTTTTCAATATTGTTCTTAACAACAGATCTTAAAGATCTAGATAAGTGGTTCTCAATCTTTTTTCACTCGCGTACCCCTTAATTAATCTTCTTATTTTTGCCTGCCCCTTACTGTCATACCCCCCTCCCCCCCAACCATCCATCAGCACAAAAATTTTTTTAATAACCCCAAGGCTTTAGGGTACATTAAGAGTCAAATGACTCTAATGAACTTAATAAAATTTGTAGTATTGATTTTTGAATTTTCATTTAATTCCATCTTTTAAAATCGCATTAGTTCAACGTCAAAACAATTGAAAATAGCATTGATGAGAGCTTACAATGACTCAATTACTAGACATTAATCTACTACTTCCTTTATATTATTTTGCCAAAAGGTTTTCAGACTCGAACGATTTTCACTTTATTTTTCAATTCCTACTATTAGTTCACAATCTCCCTATATATATTTATATATCTTGTTCAAATTTTCAATCGTTAATAAAATACTTTTTATTCATCCACTCAAGTTCAGATACATTTTTTAAAACTTATAGTGGATGACACTTGATGTTAATACAGTTTTTTCAAATATTAATTTATTAATTAA
>BGPR01005745.1:16316-51432 GCA_013235015.1 Araneus ventricosus
ACACTTGATGTTAATACAGTTTTTTCAAATATTAATTTATTAATTAAATTGCTAGACTATTAATTAAGATGCTAGACGTGGCGATAAATTTGGCGACAAAAGGAATTTTCAAGATTGAATCGTTAATAAAACACTTTTTATTCATCCACTAAGTTCAAATACGTTTTTTAAAACTTATAGTGGATGACACTTGATGTTAATACAGTTTTTTCAAATATTAATTCATTAATTAAATTTAATTAATTAATTTTAGTTTTATATGGGAGAAAAAAATTTCTGAAATAAAATTTTTCTTTGTTGACCTAAGTAGGAATTGACTTAAAATTTTTTTATATATATTACTTGTTCATACGAACTTCAGAAAACGAAATTCTAGACTATTTTTGTGTTTTCTGCTTATATCTCAGGTTGGGAACCTCTGATCTAGATTCTTCGAAAATGTTTGGATCCCTGCTTTTAAACGCTGTCGGATGAGCTTTTATTTTTCATATTATCAACTTATTAGTTTCACTTGAGTACCAAAAGGAAAATTTTTATTAGTGGTTTTTGTAGGTGTAGTTTTGTCAAAAACACCGTTTAAACAATTATAAAAATTAAAAACTGCAATATCATTGAAAAGGTTTAAAAAAATCCTAGTTAGACTCATGAATCGAGTCTTGCATGTTAAAATATCAGATCTTTTGAAGTCGTGTATGTAAAAATAACGACATTGCTTGTTATCGCACATAGGTTCAAAATGAATAGAAAAAGACAGCGCAGGATGGTGATTATCTTCAGAAATCAAAGGTTTATCTCTGCGATTGATTGAGATATTACAAAAACCAATGTTGGATAAAATTAAATCTAAATATTTGTCATTACAGTTGAAAGTTGTGTTAAACCAGTTCAAATTATAAGGATACATGAAATTAATTAATTCTCTGACATTTGGATTTTAATAATTTTTTTATTAAAGTTATCATTTATAGATAAACTAACTGATAACCTGGCATTGCTCGGGATCCAAATTTATTCATATGTCCCTCGCAGTTTTTTTCTCCCCCAAATATTGTCACTAACTTTCCGCAACAAACGTAAACCTCCATTGAATCTTTTCTGGTTGAATTAATATTTTCAAATCTAGCCTATTTATTACCTTACTAGCAGTACGCGCACGACGTTGCCCGTGGAATCAGGACTTCAACAAGATGAAAAAAAAACGCCCACAATGACATGAAAAAGTTTTTAAAACAAAATCAAAACAAAAGATACACATTATTGATTTTTCTGTTTATTTTTTTTTTCGCGATAAACAATATTAAAAAATTGCAACGTGAACATTATTATACTGCAAGCAAAGTATGCGAGATGAATATATACATTAAGATACTGCCGAAAATAATAATCAGTCACCCAATTCAAGGTTATGACGTCGCATCCCCTTCAACCAATCACATAGCCAGCTGCGTTCCGGAAAAGTGTCGCGGGAGAAAATAGCTTTCATCTGCCCAGGAAAGAATTAATTAAAAATAAAACGGGAAAAGATATTTTTACCGTTCTTGTTTTAAATCCGACAGAACCGTTCTAGTTATAAGTAGAAAAAAATTGAAAATAATAGTGTTATTAGAAAGTCGGATGCAACAAATTTGAAAACAAAAGTAACATTGCGATGGCAAAACTGGCTATTTTTTAAAAATTTCTCAAAATTCAGTAAATTAAGTTAGAAATTCAAAACTAACTTCATTAGAACGGAAATCGCGAGCTCTTTCCGATGGTGTATCTATTTTTGTCGTACAGTTATCCGAAACCATGCTATTGAGAAATTAGTGCGAAAAATCACCCAAAACAACACAAAACATTAAAGAAAAAATTTTCTAGAATAAATTTTAAAATTTCGGCTTCGAGGTGCATTCAGTCACCATTACGACTACCTGTGTGCCAAATTTCATAGCTGTAAGTGCGACAGATTCGTCTGGACATCGCAGACAAACACACGCACACAAACATTGACTTTTATAAGTATAGAAATGGTTTGAAGGAAAAGGCGAGAAGTTCGGAAAAAGAACATTTCTTTTAAACAATATGCCGTACAATAACTACGCGTTGCAAAATACTGATCATTCTCAGATATGGAAACCCTCCGTGCTTTTGTGCATGCGCCAGGCGGAGTCGATTTCACTAAAATAGGGGTGAAGTGAAAATTAGAGGAGAAAATGTTTACATTTATCTTAGCTCGACTAACAAAGAACGTCTTATAAATTAGACAAAGCAGCTTTTAGCGAGAATATGTGTCAAAGTTCCTCTGTATCCACTCCTTTTACTCTACAAAGAACTCCGGAAATGCGTTCATCTTGTTCATTGTCTGTCGCCCCTTTCCGGAAAAAAATCTTCTAAAAGTGCTAGTCTCTGGATTTTTAAACGAAAAATAAAACATCAAAAGACCAAAAGAGAGAGAATGCAAGAACTAATAAATTAAAACACCGGAAGCATAACTTTCCTTCTCATTCGTATGTGAAGAATGACGGAGAAAAAAATAATATAATGATGTTTGCTGAAATAAGGCGTTTCCTAAAACTTTAAAAGAATGTTATAAGTCAGGAAAGTTGGACAGCAGCTTCAAATTATTCTTATTAGAACGGTGATATTCTGGGCTTTACAACGATGTAAAAATTATGGTTCTCCGATAAGATAGGTTAGGATATATTAACGTCCCGTTTTGAAGCAACACGAGGGTTGTTTAGGCACGGACCTCGTAATTTTGAACCGCGGTCAGATGACGAGGACGACACCTGGCTGGTTTTGCACACAAAACCTTTTTTCTTTCTTTTTTTGATATTTTAAATTGATTGAGATACTGAAACATTCTAGATCCAGATCAGGAGGTCAAGCTGGAAAAACATCTTAATTTTATGATTAATTAAGACTTAATTCTTAGATTAAAGACACTGATCATAAAGTTACATAATGTAACAATTATAAAATGTAAATATTATTAATAAAAATGAGTTATCATTAAAGGTATACAAAATAATATTATTTTAAAACCTAATGACTGGCAAGGCGAAATGTAAAGGTACAAATGTGTAATGGTTTCAGAGGGCCCCCGAGAAATTCTGTGACAAGGGCTCCCAACAAGCTTAATCCGCCCTTGCTGGGCTCATTGGCTGTTTTTAACAATATGAGGCCACAGGTGCGAAACTGTTTGAGACTCCTCCCCCACCCAATGTCGTAAATTCGCCGTCGACTTAGCATTGCGAAGTAGATCGAATAGTAGTTTTTGAGGGCCCCCAGAATCTTGAATAACGAGGCTAGCGCCTCTACGGAAAACGACTACTGCCTGGGCTAGAGTAATTGGAAGCCCCATCAGAACCGTAACTAGGAATTTGAGCGTCTTAAAAAGAAATATCTACCTAATAAAATAATTAAGGAGCACAAAAGAAAAAAAAGGCACCTTTTTTCTCGGATTCCCGTCTTACAATTGTGATATTTGTAACAAATAAAAAAATATATATGTTTGTAGAATTATTAATTCCAAGAGAATTATTAAAATATTTTCAGCAAAGAAATTAATTAAATAAAAAAATCGTTTGGCTGTAAAAGAAATTAATTAAATAAAATCGTTTGGCATTAATTTATTTCTAAATGTTATAAAAATAGAGGCAATACCATATTTGTCTTTAGCGAACGCCTTGCCTATCAACGGAGAAGAAGAAAATGGTTTTGAAGAGGAATTCGATGTTAAAATGTAATTTGTGTGATGTGCGAGTCTGTGTAAAATGTCTGTGCTTGTGAAAATAGTCAAATAAATATCTTATTTTTGTAAAGAAGGCTCGCGATTCTTCATGCAATACTGTAAATACAGTACACAATTTTATCAATCGGCGCCTTGTCAAAACAGTATTTTGCAATCCGGCTTCCGCCACTCCTAATCGTATACATGATTAATTTTGATGGTTACATCTCCACTAATAATAAAGGAGAATGTGTGTGTGTTGGAGCTCTACAGGGCAGACCGCTGGACCTAGAGCTACGAAATTTGTCAGAAGTATACTTTGGAGGGTGGGAATGTGCACCTCTGGCCTAAGGGTCCTCCCCAGAGTTTAATTCGGCCCTGTCGAACATAAATTTTATTCAAAATCAACTAAGAAATCAGCTGAACGGTGTGAATCTGCCGTCTTGTAACGCCCCTCTCACCGAACTCGACACATTTTCTCGACAAATTCATTTCAGAAATCCTATTAGAAACTATTATAATGTTCTTATTTTTTCAAAAGTATATATTTCAGTTTTATTATTCATCGAGTTATATGTATTATAAAATGCTTGAATTTCCAGCATAATGTTTGACGAAAGAAAAATGATAATTTATTAGTAGATGTTTGAAATAATTTATTTTAAACTTGAATAATTATATTTTATAATTATAAATATGAACACTGTAACAGTGATAATAAATATATGCATTTTATTACAATGCCTTTAAGTGAAGCAAACATAAATTCATTAAAACAAAAAATAAGCCCATTCCATGCCTAATTTTAAAAAATGTACATTTCATAATTCACAGTGCTGATTTGCTTCTCCATAAGTATTATTTTGGTAGTGGTTCTTTACGAAAAAAGAAAGAAAAGGTTTCTGCCCTCTCCATTAAGAAAGGGCTTTTCAAATTTTAGTTATAGTTTCAATTAATTAATAATTTATTGAAATTTCAACTTTTTTCCTTTTTTTTTTTTTTTTTTGTTCTATTACCCGTTTTTCCCAAAAAATTGAGGAGCAAATGATTGCACAAACATCAGTTTTATACCACTTAAAAGAAAAAAAAAAAAAAAAAGATTAACCCTTTACATATACCAATTTTAGTTCAGTGCAATTTCTTCTTTAATTTTCCTGACTTTTCAAAATTCATTATGAAACGGCCGACGCATCATTGAATCTTCAGCAGTCTAGCGGAGTCGGCTTTCACTGTATAACCTTGAATTCAAAAATTTTGGTTAATCGCAGAGTCGGCTTTCACAGTATAACCTTTAATTAAAGAATTAACTAATTTACTTCTCAATAATATTAAATTTTCAAGACTTGATTCCGTTCTTTCGTTTCAAATTTAATCAAACTATTGCGCATTTTGTATTATTTTATGAATTTGCTAACTTTATTTAAAAAAGGCGGCGAAATGCAAACAGTAAAATAAATAACACAGAGATCTTGATAAATAATACTTTTTGACTTCATAACGTTATAATTCTAAGGTGTTTAATTCCTAAAGTTTGAATTTCCTCTTTTTTTTCCGTGTTCGTACATTGGAATTCATCGTTGGTTCGTTCAAGAATTTAATTTCTTCACATTAAAGTCGTTTACGGAAAGATTTTAACATTTATTTCGTGCAATTTATTTTTATAGAGTTATTGCACTTATGTCCGTCTAGTGGGATTTGTTTTCTTGAAAGAAATATCAAATCAAAATTCGCTGAAAAATAAATGCTTCAAGTTTAGCATTATTTTGCTGTTTTGAACTGGCAACCCTGCTGCCGCTCGTAACCTAGGAGAAGAGACGACGCCGTGGCTCACTGACAAAGAAATAATTACTTGTCAAATGTATGATCTGCGATCCATGAGCAACAAAATAATATGGCTTTTTTAGCAGTATTGACAGCTGATGGTGGTGTACCCATATTTACTCGAAATTCGGGTGAAGTTACATCGGTAAAATAATTTTTCTCCGGGGCTTTGAGACAGATTATGTTAGAGCAAATGTTCCGCTAGTGTTTAAATACTTAATATGCTTTTCTTTATTTTCCACAGAAGCTTCCTTTCGCAGCTGTTGGTTCTTTAAATGGTGTTCATATGTTCACACGTTTAAGAAATGGTGAATTAAAGAGAGCCGTTACACCAGAAGAGAAAATCATTTGGCGAGAATATCATAAAAGGTAAAATAAACATTAATGTCTATCGCATTGACATTAAAAACTACTAAGCGATCAAATTAATACTAATTTAAACTGTGTAAAATAGCTGTTTGAGTAATATCTAATAACGACAATGTGTTTGTTACTGTTTTTAAGAATGCCTTAATTCATTTGTTCCAACAGGCAGTTCTCTTATATTAGGTGATTGGACTTTATTATGTCACTAACCCTTGTTTTTCAGCTAGCAACGGAAGATGGAAGACCCCCAAGTTTAAGTGCTTCCATTTCTTATTGTTTTTATATCACATTTTGGTATTACTTTAATTTTTCCATTATCATATGGACAATTATGTGTATTCAGCATTTAATTAGACATAAAAATACAGTCTTGTCTCATTGTCAAGTTCACAAAACTTTCTCTACCATTGGGTGTTAATCAGGTGAAATCTAATACCAAATTTGGCTAGCTATTGCTAGAAAAAAACCTACGTTTTGGGGCAGTACTGCATTCTTTGTTCTAACCAATTATTAATTAACACAAATGTCATAATTTGAAATTTCATTGTTGCGTAAAATTGGGATGCTGCTGGATTAAAATTTTGTATATAAATTTTTTTCTGATTTTAGATGAAAACTTATTACTTTTTAATTAATTTCAACTTAGCATACTTAATAATTCTTTCAGCCCTGAATTTTTTCATGCTGCCTAACAAGAATGTAAGTAAACATAGAGTATCGATTTTTATGGGAATTGTTGTGAAGAGAGTATTCATTTATATTCCTTAATTATATACCTGCTTTGGTTTTATGTATGAGTTTCACAGGTATAATAATCACAAAGAGAACCCCACCCTGCCTTGGCATTCGGGTAATACTGGAAGATTGGCCACCACGACAGGAACATGGGCACTTGGACTGAACACATAATAACCCTCATTACAAGTGGCGACGACCCCCCATTACAGGAATATGACCTGTCACCAGAGATGGGCCTTATGAGACACACCACCATTACTGTACCCATGCCAGGAGCGAAACCTCGTTTACTTAGCCAGTGGCTTCTCATCCGCATACTCGTGGTGTCCCCAGGTGGGAATCACAGGTATAATAAATGCGCAATAAACTTAGATAAATCAGCATATACTGGAAAAATAATTTGGTACTTTCTGTCAGCTGGCCCGAGACCAAAACTTGTCAACTGTTGGTGCTTAGCACCCACCTTCAACTTGTTTGCATTCTTTGTTGGTGCAACACAAAGTAATGCCAACATTCAAGTTTGCTTGCTAACATAATAGTACCCTTGATGATATTCAATAGATATGTTCTATTTTTAATAGATTAAGGGTGAGTAGGGAATTACTTGCATATTAATTTGCATATCCCACATGAACCCTAAAATGCCCAGTGTTGCCTGTAAGCAACAAACCCAATTTTGTCTTCTAAAATCTTGAGAATAAGACTGAAGCTCTAATGCCTGTCGTTGGCAATCGGATACATATGCTGAAAAAGTTATGAAATTGATTTACACCTTATAGATGGCAGTCTGAGTGCTGATGAAAAAATAAAAAATAAATGGATGTTTTTCACTTGATGCTGCATCTTTTTTGCTTTGTTTGCACATTTGAGAATATCATATGTTATTCTGCAATGTTGAAGTAAGTTCCTTATCTATGTTATTATTTATTAAAATTCATCCATGTTTGGCATTATAGAATTTTATCAAGGAGATTTTTTTTCTGAAATAAAGCCCAGTGTTGTCAGTTGGTAACAAACTGTTTTTTAGCCATAAACATACTTAAAACAAAACAGGATTTTTTAAAGTATTTTTTCCATGTTTTTTTCAAGAATTGAAAGTCAAAAAACATTTTAAAATCAATTTTTTAAAAAATTGGGCTTTTAAGGATTAGACTTATATAGTGTGGGTGTTATTGAACATTGAAAGCATATAGTTTGGTTATGGAACAGAGTAGTATAGGTTTCAAAGCGAAAACTTGTAATCGGATTTCGTGAGCAAAGTGCTCACAAAATAGCTAAACCAACACAATTATGGTAGCCTGTAAAACTAAACTAACTTTAGACAAAATGACATTACAAATGTATGATTTTGTGAAATATTTGGAATGGAAAGACTACTGTTTGAAAAGAAATCTGTTTGCTTCTTATTTTACCGAAATCTGTTTACTTCTTGTTTCACCAAAATCTTTTCTCTGAATATTTCTTTCATTAACAGGTTGGTTTTGATATTAATAACAAAGAATGACGCTTGCAGTGACTGCCATATGTCAAACCTACTGGACAATATTTTTGCTGGAATGGCCATGCTTATTGGGCTAGATCAGCTTTTGAAACCTGGTGAAGTCATGAAGCTTCAGAAGGCCTTAGTGGTAAATAAGTTTGGCTTTCTTATGTTTTTTAATGCATGTCTTAATGTTAAGTTTAAACTATATATATATATATATATACAGTCGGACCTCTATTTAACAAAGTCGCTAAATCCCGAAAAAAAGTTCGTTATATGGAAAATTCGTTAAATAGAGATTCACCTTTTAAAATACAAAAAACCGATTTTAAGTTCATAAACACTAAATATTTTTAAAAAAGTAATTAATCACACCTTTATTTTGTAAATTAATATGTATTTGTTTTATATATTTTACCCATCAAAAAGAAATCTGCAAGGAAAACAAGAATAAAACAAAACATTGTCCGGGAATACCCTGTATTTTCAATTTTAAAAAATAATTTTATATTAAAATTAATGAATTTTAGCATTTCATCATACGAAGGTTTGTTGATTTCTGTATCATGATAATTTCCATCTTCATCTTCATCGCAATTCATTGCTGTATTTTTTTTATTTTTCACACTGTCCACTTCAAAACTGCCTCATCCACATCTTCATAGACACATGCTTTTAAACGTTTTGAACAAGAATTCGATGAATCATAATTTTGTATTTTATCACGATTTTTTCATTATGGTTGATAAGCTGTTTGGAAGAATACCAAATTTTAAAGCAATATCCTTTTTTTTCATGCCTTTATTCACCTCACGAAGAATTAAATTGTTTTCTTTGATGCTCAAGCACTTTCGCTTTGACATTTTCTAGCTTCAAGGTCATTGATCACCATAAAATGTGTTAAAAGAAAGAATAAGTTTGAAATGTTTAGAAATATTTTGAGAAATAGGGAGAAAAAAAAAATTAGATCACAAGAAAAAGTTCGTTAAATAGAGAATGCACTTCGCTATTTGGAGGTTATTTTACGAAGAAATTCGCAGAATGTTCTTGGTCCCAAGAAAAAGTTTGCAAAATAGAGGTTCGTTAAATAGAGGTCTGACTGTATATGAGATAACAGCAAATTTTTAGGGCTTGTGTCGGCATTTTTAAATGAATTGACAGATGATTAAATTAAATGCTTCTTTATTTCAGGAACATTATTTTATGTGAAAGATATCAGATTATTATAGCATCTTAGATGATAAGATAATTAAAACTTCCAAACCATCCATGATCATAGTTTTGAATGATGCCGTCTGTGCGTCGTCGAGACAGTTAAAATCGGAACAAAAAGGTCAGTTAACAAGGCACAGAGAGATTATAATATGGGGACTACCTGGAAAAGACTCGTGACTGGGAGTTAGAGTAGAAGTGTGTTTACTACAGTTGAAGTAGAAGTAATTAAAACAGAATAATAGTTAAAAATAATTAACTTAAAGAAGGTTAAAAAGTTAAATAATTACCCATATATATAATGTGTGTGTGTAATAATCTCACTTAATTTTATTTCAAATTCTAATATATATTTTAAAGCCTTAATGTATTCCAAAATCACTTTTCTTAAACTCCAGTTTTGTTCTATTTCCTGTGCTGGAGGTATATTAAATCTCTCGTTTTGGCATATTTATTACTAAAAGAATATTTCAATCACTTTCACGTGCCCACCGAAAATCATGACGCGTCTCCTTGGCGCTAGACTTTTTTCCCTAAAACGCTTACGTAATTTATTAAAAATAGCCAATATTCCCTTCACTTTGATCACGTGTTTTATTGTTATTCTCTTATCTGAGAAAATCAGGGATTTTCTGTGCACTTTTACTTAAAACTTCAACTAAGATGTTGGTATGCCCGCCACTCTCCAAAATATTTTTATAATAAAGCAAATTGGTTAACAACTCGGCTGTTTTATGACTGCAACAATGAAAACATTTTATATATATATAAGCAGTTCTTAATTGCAATTCACTTAAGTTTTAATCCTGCAGCTTGTGATGGTTTTTGTTGACTTCTCCGAGTGGCATTACGAGACAGTGTGGGACCCTGTGAAAATAAAACTCGCCGCTAGCATTAATTCTAAAAGTACTTCATTTTTCATGCTGACTAATTCCTCTTTATAATACTGTTAATTGACTTCAGGGTCATGCCATTGTGACTAACATAACTTTGGAAAGATTTTAACAAGCTATAATATGGCAAAATACTCTTAAATAAGCTCGGATGAAACCTAACCCTGTGACTAATGTAACAATTTAGTAACTAAATTGTTACATTAGTCACAAAGTTCACAATTTAATTTAATTTGGTTAAATCATTATCTTTTAAAATAATTTCTACATGGATATGTTATACTGACTAGTGTTACATAAAATATAAGGATAAAAGGTTTCATCAGAGATTATTTAAGGGTATTTTGTCTTATTATAGCTTGTGAAAATCTTCCCAAAGTTATGTTAGTCACAATGGAATGACCCTTCAAAGGATCTTAGAATTTAGCAGGAGTAAGGGAATAATTTGGCATTTATTTACATTTTGATTTGATGCATATTGTTTTTATATTTTTTATAAATTAACAATATTTTACATTTAATTTAAAATTGTCTATTTCGAGTAAAAAGGCTTCATTATTTCTTTAAAATCCAACCAAAGGATCATCTTTTAACATTATTGCTTGATAGGTACTTTTCCCTTAGCAGGGAACCAGTGTTAATGTGCCAAGGTGGCGACGACTGGTTCCGTTCTAACAGATTGGAACCAGTGCTAACCCATCAAGGTTGAACATCCCAACATCATGATGGCTGGTTCCACAGCTAGATATTATATTTCGCTAGATATGACATTATTGATAGACTAATATTGCTAGATTACAGATAACTGGATTTTGTTAATTTTAATTTCGAAACTAAATGCTCAGTACTAGCTGTGGTTAAAAAGGACATCAAAGCAGCATGCACTTCAGGAAAGCTCAATGAAATAATAATAATATTTTTTTTAATAATGGGTAGATCTGTAAGTTTCTTATACTTGGAGTCCTGTCTGCAATTTTTAACACCTAATGGAAGGTACCCTCTAGACAGTGGGGCCCTAGCATATTGTTAGTCCTACGACCCTATAGTTCACTGACTTACCCTTTCAGAGAATTTGGAATTTTTAAATGGCATAACATTTTTATTTATACTTCTTAAATTTTCTAAATGTTTGTGAGGATGACATTTTGTTTTTATATTAGCAGATTGCATTTATTAAAATATTTTTCAAATTTTCTGCCTTGTTTTTGTGTTTCTGTTCATTATATTCATTACTGCATTGTTTATTTCATGTTTTTACTCATCTTAATTACATTATTTCTTGCATCATTTCAGAGGCATAGCTCAATAAGTTAAAAATCACTTGTGTAAAATAATATTGAGAATATATTAGCATGTTTAATAGTTATAATTCTTAAAATTTAGCAAAATTAATTAATTAAATTTTGATTAAAATAAAAAACAATAACATATTTTGCATTAAATAGAAAGGCGCATATGCAGCCAAATCTAACGAAATACAAAAACAAATAAAAGAAATTTAAATTAAAAGAAAACAATGATAAAATGAAAAATAATGAAAACAATAGACGTTTTTGCGTGCAAACGCAGCAGCAAAAAGTAATTGCTTCAACAGAAATTTTTAAAAAAATACAACCAGAACTACAGAGAAACCAAAATTTACCAATACTTAGAACAATTTGTTAAGAAATTATTCAAAATGAAAAGGAACTAAAATGGCTCACTCATCAGAAACCACACGCCATTTTTAGTTCAAAAAGGAACAAGATTTTCTGTGGAAAGGAACGACAAAAAGTCAAAATTTATTCCTTCCTGTGGTCTGAATATTGTCCGGCCACCAAATAAAGAACATAAATCCAAAATTTTTTAAATCCATAATCAAAAGAAAGAGATAAAAATTTACCTTCTTTCAGAAGCAAGCCAAGCAGAAAAGTGACGCAATAGATACAAAACAATCAACAATCTAGAAGCTATCCAGTAGCTTCATCTATTTATTAGCATGTTTAAAACTCAGTGTAATTGATAAATTATATTGAAAATTGCATTATGTATGTACACTCAACTGTTTTGCTTTTGTAGTGCATTAAAATATTGCATCAATTGTCTTTATATTATAATGCTGAGCTTTCAAAAAAAAAAAACAGTATTAATTAGTTATATTTTTCATCCAATTTCAGAAAATACATTTAAATCATATGTGTGGTATCTTTTTCACACAAAAATAAACGCAAAAACTTTTTCAGTTCTGGATTTTTATTTTCCAATCTGTTAATTAAAATAGAATGAAATATATTTAATAAAAAAACACTTTTTATTAGTGTTCTAAAAAGTAGAATTTTCTTATTTTAATTGTTTTCTACTTTTATTCTGTAATTTATAATTCAGTAATATGGAATATATTATGGAATCTGGGAATCAATTTTTCTTAAATTCACTTTTGAATGATGCCACTGGCATGTAATCAAAAGTTAATTAAATTAATCAATTAACTGGCAATTCAGATCTAAAAATATTAAAATAGTAGTCTGCCATTGAGAAGACACAAGTTTACAAAATTTGAAAATTCTAGCCCAAAAGGAATTGAGTGAGAAATAGATTTCCAATTCCATTTTAAAACAAAAACAAATCAAGTGTGTTATTATTGAATTTTTAAAATATTTTTAAGGCTTTGGCTCAGTGAATATGTTCAAATATTATTAGTTTATCAATTTGGTTTAAAATATTTTATTACATTATATATATTCTTATTTTATTTAAACTTTAAACTTATCAAACAAATCAAACCGGAATTTATACAATATGCAGTAAAACAGTCAGGATGAATATAACAAGGATGAATATAACATTTTCTTCATGAAAGAAAGGAAATTTTTATGTAGATTTGTGTAAAATTTAATGTAGAATGCACAAGAAATTTATTTTAACATAATATGATTAATTATCGAGATTATTGTATTTCAGCTAATAAACAACCAAAAGTTCATAAGACTTCATTAAATATAAAATATTTGTGTTTTCATCACATCTTTATCAAATGGATATTTAGCCATGAGCATATTTTCCAGTTATATTACCATTCAGGTTTTATTTCATTGTGCTACACAATCTTTTCTATGGTAAGAACAATATGTAAAAATATTTCATGTCTGGTTTCCAAAATTTTTTATTAGCTGTAATTAAAAGTTGCCAATATAAATTTTCTTACCAGTGCCAAACCAGCTGGATTTATGGTGATATAAAGGATCTAGCACACACAGATTCTGAGTTATCTGACTGTGGGTGACTAGTCCAGCAAGAATTCACATGTTGGAGTTACTTTTACAACTCTTATAGATTTTTTTTTCCTATTTAAATATTTTTTTATAATATTTCATCTTTCTCAATTTTTTTGGTCAGTTTGTTTTAAAATAATTTAAGTTTATTATCTTGAACTCTAAATAATAGCAATAAGCTGGTTAAAGAAAATAATAATTAATATGCATATCAGAAATAAAAACAATGAAAAAGTAATTAAATTTAATGAAAGAAAATCTTGAAAGACATGTAAATATGATTTTTAAACAAAAAATTATTTTTAAAAATTTGCTTTTACTGGTGTACTAATATGAAAAATGTATTCTATATATTTTAATTATTTTCTATTTTTTCTTTTATTTTGAATTCATTATTTTAAATGTTTTGGAATCTTGAAATCAATTTTTTCTCAAATTCAACATCAGGTGTTGCCACTCATATGGAATCAAAATTCAGTTAAATGAATCTATTAACTGATAATTAAGTTGTGAGCTGTTAAAATTGTGTATTCACATCAAGAACACGCAAGTTTACAAAATTTCAAAACTTTTGCACATCAGGAAGTAAAAATCGATTACAAAATTCCTTTTTTACAAACGTGAAACAAGTCACGTTGAATAAAAGTGTGTAAAAATGAATTCTATTGGTTATCTGTTGTTTTCCCATAGATTTGTCAACCATTGGTTGATAGTTTGCTGAAGCAGTTGGATAAGGATAAAGGCAACATTGGCGATCTTACACGGACAAGTGACTGCTTATTAGCCACTGATACACACAGTCTGCAAGTAAGTTGTATTCTGTAGGCATCCCTTTGAGATGTATTTATTTTCAGCATCAATTCTTTGCAGAATTTCATTCTGGATAGATTTAAGAAATATAGTTATATTTTTATTTTCCTCTGGAAGAATTTTGGAAATCGACTAAATAAGGTGTGCTTAAGTGAAAGGGAGATTGTGGTTCTCTTACCATTATTTCATGATGTAGAACTTTGCAATTACTCTGCCTATGTCAAGAGAAACTTGTTATAAAGCAGAGAGTGTCATTGTGCCGTTAGTGAAACGTCAGTTTTCAGATGATGCAGTGGTTTCTACACCAATCGCCAAGTGTGATTGATCTGTTCTTGTCATGTGCTCACAGGTCTGTGATTAATGTCACTGTACCATTAGAAATTGCTTTGTGTAATGTACATTCAGTCCCATACCAGGGTTCATACGCTCCTTGAAAATGATTTTCATTTTCAAGCACTTTAGAAACTCCTTGAATTTGGGTTTTACACCTTATAAACTACTTGATTTTCAATTTTTAATTCTAAATTTCCGCCATATCAATTACCCAGTATTTTGCATTACTCTTTCAATGTGGTGAGTTGGAACTTGTCAATGGCACTATTACGTCACCCTATCCCACCCATGACCTTTACCTCGCTCCGTCACAAATCCTGTGCAATAACCTTATCGCACCTTTGAAAAATTTATGGCCCTCGTGCACCAACAACCAACCATCGAATGATTCATTGTAGCTGACCTTCCCGCCGGGCGGCGGGGGGGGGAAGAATGGGGTTTTGTCTTCGAAGGTCAAACATTGACGAGTTCAAGGACATTGGCAAGATAGTTAAAAATATTTCATCCATTTCCTAATCGTTTGAATTCAAGGGATGCCCCCTGGATTTTGTTCAGTTCCCTGAAAATGCCACCCATGCAAAACGCAGCAATGTTTTAAGTACCCTATTATTTTTGTGTACTTTAAAAAGGGAACCCTTTTTCATGCGTGAATATTGACTGCTTGAAAATTTTGAAATCTCCTTAAATACTCCTTGATTTTAAATTTAAAAAATCAGTAAGAACCCTGCATACACATTCTTCCTTCTTATAAAAATATCTGTTTCACGCATTTTCTTGAGGAATCCGTTGCACATCATTGTTTTGCTGCCTCTGTTTCAATCGACCATTTTATACGAGGTTTCTTATTACATCCTTCCTATTACAGCCTTCTGCCCAAGAAATCTCGGAGATCTACCACATGAAGTTATGCTGCTAGAACCACAGTCATACTTTCATTTAGGCTTACCTTAAAGTTTCATATTTTAATAAAATAGTGGTATAAATGCTAATTATTTATAAACATGAACTATAATTCCTGCATTTAAATAATCTAAAATAATGTTTCTTTTTGTTGTAATGTTTCTGGTCAGTATGCTTAGTTTTCACTTATTGATCTCATGCGGAACTCGGAGCTCATATTTTATTTTGTTCTGCCTTGAAATTCAGTCCTACACAATTTTGTAATTTTTTATCATTATAGTTCATTAAGTTTGTAATTTTATTATTCATTGAGTGAAGTTTATGATGTAACTATTTTTTTCTACAATATTACAATAATGAATACTTGTTCAAAAATCAGATTTAACTATGGAGATTGATATTCAGATATCAAAAGTTTTTGTTTAACTTATCAAGGTAGTTTGGTGCCAGGATAATAATTGGGGAAGAGAAAGTTTCCTGCTGACTCTCATTTGAACTGGAAATGTGATGATTTGTTTAACTTATAAAACGTTTAAACATTACAAAAAAGAAAAAAAAATTATGTAGTCATTTGCGCATATTATTTATTTATTTATTATTTCTTCATATCCTACATTTTACACTAATGCATATATATTTCTTTTTAAAAAAAATCTTTTCTTACTTAATTCAATTTAAGGGAGGGAACTACTACATTGTTTACTTTCTCGTATACAAAGTATACAAAGAGAAAGTATTGTAATCGTCAAAAAATTCGAACTCGAGATTTGATGAATCTCCACGTTTTGGACCTCCCTGAGTCCGAAAAACACAATTTGGGAATCATGTCTGTCTGTCTGTGAACACGATAACTCAAAAACTATTAGAACTACGGGGATGAAATTTGGTATGTGGTCTTTAAGCATAATTTGTAGGTTTCTATCAAATTGCGGACAAAATCCATCAACGGGAAGTCTGTCTATCTGTATGCCCGCGGTCACGTGAACACTATAACTCAAAACCTTGAATAGCTAGATGGATAAAATTTCGTACACGGTTTTTCGTCATGAATGTAGGTCCGTATAAAATTTTGGGCCAAATCCGTCAAAGGGTTGACTGTCTGTCAGTCCGTATAATTTACTTTTGAAGAGAATCCGTTATCTCCATGTGCATGCGTACTGGAAGAACGGAGAGGAATTTCATTACGGAGTAGCGAATTACGTCAGTTTGTCCTTGAGCTGGTAAGAGAGGAAAATTGTTATGCATCTCTTTGAATTTCATTCTTTGCCTAGATATTTTTCAATCACTATAATGAAAAACCTTCTGATAGTCATTGGATTCTGGGTAACAATAGGTTCGAATTTTTTTAACCACGTGGGGTAAGGGGAAACAGCACCTTTTTGGGGAAGTATACGAGAAAGTTTAGGGGAGAACACTCCCGCTGGTTATCATCAGAAAATCAGTTTTCCAAATTTAGCCTCATAAAATAGGGAGCATTTTTCTGATTCTGGAAATATGTAATATGCATATTCTTGGAGTGCTGAAGGCTCATAAATAAACATTTAAAAATGTAAGCAGGAAAAACCACTATAGTAAAAATATTTTATTTTGCAGTTAAATGTACAGTTTTTTTGCATTTTTGTCAAAATTTTTTTTTTTTTTTTTTTAAATTTAGGTGCACAATAATAAAAAATTATTTTCATTGGATATTTATGAACTTTTATGTTGTAATAATTATAAGTATATTACATCCACTAAATATATTTTTTATTTATTTCTTGCCAGTAATGTATATTTAAAATTCTGTTTATGTTATGCATTTTTGAGATTTTAAGTTATGTGAAATTCAATAGTTTCTAAATTTTTATTTTTATTTTATGTGTATCAAAATGAGAATGAATTCATTGAAATTATTTAACTTTTATTCACATATTACACTAATCTTGGGATGATTTTTACATAAAATTATTTTTTTCTGAATGTACCTATTTGTAGTTATGTATTTGCAGATTATTGCATCTTATCACATTTTTGATTTTCTGTTATAAAATGCTTTAAGATACAAAAAAAATTTATGCTGTTTTACAAAAGTACCACATTATTTCTTTGTGCACTTTTTTTATTTGATTTTATTTGGATATACTATAATATTGTATTTTAATATCATTAACTTAATTTGAATTTAATATGTATTATATCAGTTGTTGAGATAATATTTTAATTTGGACATAATTTTTTTTTCTTGGGAAAAAAAAACTCTTTACATTTCAAGTTTCAAAATTTTTCATTGTTGAGAATGTCCAGTTTGTTCCTTTAATTCTTAAAGTTAATCATGACATAATTTTACTTATATGCTACGTAAATACTTTACATAAAATATGGTAATTTTAAGTTAAATATATTAAATGTTTGAATATTTTTTTCCAGGAATGTTTGAATCAGTTCTTGGATGTTGCTGATAGCTTATATGGATGTTTACTTATCAAGGGAAAAGTTGTTGTAGCTTCCAAAGCATGGTGGAGCCTGACTAACCAGGAACAAAATTTAATATGCTTTTATGTTAACTGTCTGCCTAAAGTTTTGTCACGAGAGATTCTTATATATTTACCAACATCTTCTCCACAGGTATCTACGTTTCTTACCTTTATTGATTAGATTATTATGTACATTTTTAGAAAATAATAAGATGAGCACCATTTCTCTCCATAATTCAGTATGGAATTTTTTTTTTTTTTTTTTCATGTAGAATAAAATTTACAAAATGCATTGCAAAAAATTAAATTTTACTTTATATAAGAGAATAGATATATATGCGAGAGAAATGTTTAACACTGATTAAAAACGAATAAAATAAACATATGTTTTATGATAGGAAATATTTTTTTTATTTACATATTTCTTTATTAAAAAAATGCATCCAAACTATATCATGTGCATGATATACCACTGATGTGATTTACTACTTTATATTAAAAAAATGGAAATTAATTTGAAATATACGATTAATAGAATTTACAATTTCTCGGGAACTATTGATCATAGGGAGATAAATTTTATATCAATCGATAAAAATTTTTATTTCACTATTTTAGAGCTATTAAATTTGAAATTAGAACCACAATTACTTTTTTAAATTTAAAATTACTTTAAATTTAGAAGCTCTAACAATGAAATAATGCTGTTTAATGTCTCACAGTGCTATGGCACGAGTTTTATTGTTGGTGACGCCAGAGCGTTAGACAGGTCTGGGCTATTATATTAGTAATAGCTGACATAATGAAATCAACAGTTTATATATGGTGTGTAAAGGCAGCTACTTAATACAAATTATCTATTTCTTAAAGTTATTCTCTTGGTATAGTAAATGTATAAATAATGCTGTTTTTCATTAATGTGTTGGAATGTAAATAATATTTTTGGGTCGTAATGTTTATATTTTTTACCTCACAGAATTCAAACAGACTAATAACTTTGAATCTACTGAGAGATGTTGAAGTATGTGTGTTATGTTCAAGTGAGCCACCATTAGCAGTTTTGGAAGAAGAAGTAAGAAGTTCTCATTTTATAAGCTTTTATTTAACTTGAGTGTCTTGTCCTCAAATCTGGAGATCGATTTCTTACCCACTTCCAATCGAGCTACAGCTTTGAAATTTAGCACGGTGGGTTTCCAGAGACAATGCAATATTATGCAAAAAAAATTGCTATCTATACATATTTTAAACCTAACAAAATGATATTAAAATTTTAGCCCTATATGTGGGCGATATAGTTTGGAAGGTGGTAACCTCACTTTATATAGGGTTGTAACAACACCTGGCGCTGCACCGACGAATGACGTAGCTCGTGTTTCTACTCATTTTGGGTTTACTTTCTATTAGAATTTGCCAACAACCAAAAGTAGATTTTTTTTTACTTCGTGTGCGCCAAACGTGTCACACGCAAAGCAAAAAGAGAAAGTTGTGTAGATCGATTTTTTCTTCTTCTATTACCTTGTTGATAATAATTGTAAGTTATCGTGCAGTATATTATGGATTTATATTTCAGAAAGTTAATGTCACTAAATCGTTTTAAAATTGTAATTGTACATATGTATATAATAATTTTAATATGTGTTTTATGTTGGAGAATTCAATAATTGAATTTGGTTTACTATGCCTAACATGTTGTGTGTATTCGTGTCAACTGTTACTAAAAAGTGGAAAATAAAATAAATAAAAAAAAATTTAAGGTATAAACTTTTATTCAAAATGCACTTTAAATGAGAAAATATGTTTACACATTATAATTTCATCAAAATAAACTCAGAAGTAAAAAATAATTTTTCTGATTACAATAAAATTCACAGTTCGAATAAAAGCATGGGTGTCTTATATAACACCTTATATTTTGTGTATATTTCCTTAAACAAATGGAATATTCCTAGGAGGTCCCTCACACTTTTATTCGAAGCATGCATTTTATTGTAATCAAAAAAATTATATTTTTACTTTTGAGTTCATTTTGACGAAATTATAATGTGTAAACGTATTTTCTCATTTAAAGTGCATTTTGAATAAAAGCTTATACCATAAATTTTTTAAATTTATTTATTACACACTTTTATTTAACTAAACTTGTTACATGCTTGGAAAAGTGAAATTTTGTAGTTGATTTTTCTCGCACTTTTGACGTGCTAGAACTTTGAAATTTTGTAAACTTGTTTGTTCTCGATGGAAAATGTACTATTTTAATATTTTCAGAACTTGCCTATCAGTTAATTGATTAATTTAGTTAAATTTTAATTTCATGCAAATGGTGCCGTCTGGTTGTGAATTTGAGAAAAAATTGATTTTAAGATTCTGTAATATTTGTAATAATGAATGAGAAATTAAAAACTGAAAGTAATCAAAATAAAAAAAAAATACTTTTAAGTACAGTAATAAAATTGTATTTTTAAAAACTGTTTTATTAAATTTATTTCAATGTAGATAATTTCATTTTTTTAATTCCTAAAATTCAATTATTTCGTAAAAGCTAGAGCCGATATTTTTTGTTTGTATTTTATCTGAAATATTTGATACTTTTAAACTAAAGTTAAAATTTCATTTTCTTTTTGATGAATACTTAGAAAGTTAGCTAATAGAATGAATTTGTTTTTAGGCGCCTAAAATTTGGAAATGTTGTTTTGATACATTGAAAGTTACATCTAGTTTATTTCCTAGAAACTTTCCATCTTCAATTGAACTAGACCCCAACATTATTTGGTAAGTCAGTTTCAAATAATTTGACACATAAAGTAAAAAGTTTTGACAATTACTTCCTTTTTATTTTCTTGGAATGGAAATCACCCTGAAATAATAATGGCTATAATTGTTGTATATAATATAAACTATAATTATTATCACCTGTATTGTAACTTGTGTGCTGTAACTTACAGTACTACATTGTAGAGAGATGCATTTGTGCATAAATTAAATTATGCCGGTTTTTTTTAAAAATAAATTTGAATTATTTTGATAACTAATTACTAAAAAAAAATTATTATTAGATTTTTGGCTTGTTGTAGGTAATAAAGAAATTTTATTTGTGCAATTATTAATTTTTCAGTTAAGTTTCAAATTTTAATTAAAAGTTTAGCTTTGAAATCAATTTTCTGGAATATTTTCCCTTAATTTTGTTTTAAAAGATATAGTCATGGTTGAACAATAAAAGAAAAGCATGAAGTATGAGGTTGAAATAAATACAGATGTAACAATTTTTTTTTTCATATTTTTTTTACAAGAAAAATTTTATAGTATAGTATTTGTTTCAATTAATTTTTATTCATAATTAATTTATTCATATTTCGGTCTTGCAAAAAATGCTTCTGCATTGGAAAAATGTTTACAACCCCGTTACTAACACCTCTGAATTGCAGTTTTCTACAATAGTCTCTTTTTTTTTTTAAACCATGTGATAGAAAAATGTGCAACAGAAAGAAATTAGAACTAGGCTAAACTGCTGTCTTTTAAGAAGTTTTCTCTATCTGTGAAGGAAAATATGCCATTTTTCCCACTGTTTTCCCTGAAAACTCCAAAAGAAAAACTGTATTAGATTGTTGATGTATTTTCAAATTACTCACAAAATTAAGTCAATAAACTGAGTAAATTTATAAACTTGAGAAATTTTGGATATGCTGCAGCCTATGCACAAGTCACCCCTGATTATAAAAGAATAATAATAATAAGCCTGATAAAAAATATAGAGCAAGATGGAATTACTGGTTTCATCCACTCCAGCATTGTTTCTTAAGCTATCAGACAATTGAGATTATTTATTTATTTAGTAATAAATTAATTAAATTTAATAATTATTTATTAATTATTTCAATTTTTAGACATTAAAAACCAGATTTTGTCTGAAATTTTACTTATTAGACATGACTTAGATAAATAAGAATGAGTTTTGTATCATCACCATATTGTATTTGTTATTTGACATATTTCGGAAATTCTAGGGCTGAAATTTTCCATTTAATACACTTTTATATGACTTAACTTGGTTCATGTTTTGAAGATGGAATTCTGTAATTAATTTTTCACTCACTTCCTGATTTTTGTGAGAGTTTTGAAATTTTGTACACTTGTGTGTTCTTGATAAAAATGCACTATTTAATACTTTCAGAACTTAGCTATCAGTTAATTGATTAATTTAATTAACTTTTGTTTCCATACAAGTGGTATCACCTGATAGTAAATTTAGAAAAAAATTGATTTAAAGATTCTGTAATTACTAAAAATATAATAGCCCAGATCTATCTCTCGGTAACGGCTCTGACGTCACCAACAGTAAAACTCATGCCATAGCACTGCGAGATGTTCAACAGCATTATTTCATTGTTAGAGAACCTAAATTTCAGCAATTTTAAATTTAAAAGAGTAATTGTCGTTCTACTTTCAAATTTAATGGCTCTAAAATAGCGAAATAAAATTTGCTATCCATTGATATAAAATTTATCTCGCTATGGTCAGCAGTTCCCGAGAAATTTTAAATTCTATGAATCGTATATTTCAAATTAATTTCCGTTTTTTTTTAAATAGAAAGTAGTAAATCATTTCAGTGGTATATCATGCACGTGATATAGTTTGGACGCCATGATGCATCTGATTATTTATTGCAGTCGTGATGTTATAATTTGATAATGTTTTTTGGCAACGTTTGACAAGCAGATAAGTGCTTTGTTTTGATTAGAATTTCGAAAAAGAATTCCTTTGAAATTGCAACTTTTGACTTGCGTTTGACAAGCTGAGAATTTCATGGTTATTGAATTATAATAAAATTGTTAAACAACGAAAAATACTTCACACAGAATGTTGTTTACCAAGAGTTTTTTTGAATAAAGAATTATATAAAAAATATGTAAATAAAAAAATATTATTTCCTGTCATAAAGGTTTCTTTTATTTGCTTTCAATCAATGTTAAACATTTCTCTCGCATATACATCTATTTAAACACGTCAAATTTGATGGGAAATTTCTCGAATGAAGAGGCAATTTGCACCTGTCAAACCATGACGGGTGATTTTCTAGTATTTATGGTAATGAACTAAAGTCTATAAAAAGTGGAAAATAATTTTAAAAATTTTGACCTTTTGTGCACTTATAAAAGTATGTTTAAAAAAATTGTTTGTATTGAATATATTTAAATATTGCTTTGATTATTCTTCCTGTATAGTAATTGCTTTTTAATTGTTCTTGCTTAGTTTGTTGCTGATCAACTCTGAAACAAATCAATCATTATGTAGTTCGCTCACGTCTGCTTCTGTTGCTCAAAAATCTACGTCAGCGCTCGAAATGCAGAAGCAGCAGGAGGCTTTGAGGACTCTATATAAACTTGTAGTTGGGACGTATTTCAAAAACAAAGATTCTGAAATGGACAAGAAATTACTGGCAGATAATACATGTATGTGTCTTTTTCTTATTAAAATTCAAAAATTATAGAAATAAATAAATAATAATGAAATTATAATAAATTTGATTAATTTTAATTATTAATGAAATTATAATTATAAATAACAATGAAATTATAGAAATTTCAGCCAGAATTTTTTATGGTCTGTTGAAGTTTTCTAAAATAATTTTGGGCCTGTATCTTTACTCCTAGTCACACCATGCAAGTCATTTTTATTAAAGTTATTATTTTATGAATTGTTCGCTTCTTTTTAATGCTATATTTAAAATTTTGAAAAGGTAATAATATTCAATCATGTTACTCTGAATTACCTATGAACTGAAAATGTGAATATGTAATAGGTTTTTTATCATTCAAAATAACTGTTTATAAAACCAATTGTTGTTACAATTAATAATTACTTCAGATTCTTTTTTAATGCGCCCTTTACCTCTTAGTTTAATTTATCTATTTTTTAAAATTTCTATTAAATATTTAATGACTTGATGATAAACACACAGAAGGTTTAAAATCCATCTTTCCCATTTATTCTTAGAGTTCCGATGTTATTAGATGCATTGTGTTAAATGTTATTAAATGCAAGAATGAAAAAAAAAGAATGTGTAAAAGCATGAAGTAATTAATGTTAATTGGTTAGTGTAAAAAAAAAGAATATTGGATAATTGATAAAAGTTTCTGTAGCTCATTTGATGGAATTTTTTGGTATTTGTGTGTTATAGCAGCCTTCTAGCCTACCTGGCGAACTTCAAGTAGATCGCAGCTATGATTTTGCTATGATGACGATTTGGCAAATATTTGGCAATTGCTTATGGGGGCTGCTATAACACATAACTTCCGATTTTTCAAAAATTTCTGGAAAATTGAGCAATTTGTATTCAAAAAGATGAAAATTCATAAATAGTTTATACATTATAGAAATCTAACTACTGAATAGATTTTTTTCCACTTTTGCTCATAAATACTCTAAACCATTAGGAAGGTTACATTCAAGCTTTCATGACAATTTATTAAATGTTTCCTTTTTATTAATTCAAATCTATGTTTCCATATACAGAATAGATTGTTTTATCTCTAGTGTTGCCATTCCTATTGAACGAAATTATTGTCGATATTTTACATCATTTTATTTATTTTCATCTGATTTGCCACTCGCAATGCTTAATTCAATCTTCTATCATTATTTAAGAATTATTAATAACTTAAGGCAAAAATAGCTTTCAGCAGTTTGTAAATATCATTAAATGCAGTCTGTTGTTTTTTGAATAGCTGTGTGTAATAAAAATTTGTTTTGCGTAACTGATATCCTCATTTCAATTAAAAATAAAGTTCTAGATTATAATAAGAGGATTTTGTGTATTTTATATAAAAGTATTTTGTATATTAAAACAAATGACATGAGGCTGTCTTTTTCAAACAGCCGCTGATGTTAAAGGCATAGGACTACTTCACACTCCGATTTTCGAATATTTTCTTGGTAACTTCTGTTGTTACCCTTTATCTCTAAAATAAGACATTAGTTATGTTTTTAACGTATGTAGTTACTGTGATACAGAGAATCTCCCATACAACGTTTTCTGTGGCGTTTTGGCGTGTGAATCAAATTCCTTCCTGAGACCCCAAGGGGAGGAACGTAGTCCTAATATTATTTATATTTTTAAGAAGTGCTAATTTCTGCACACATTGTCATTTTGCCCAGTGTTAATTTTAAATATATTTTTAATTTCTTGCATATGACATTTACACCATCCCAGATAGCAAAGAAAGCTTGTCTAAAAGGTTTTGGAAACCTTGTCGTCGGCAAGGGTAAAGGGTTGTCACAAAGGTTTCCATGACAAGGGTTGAACCTTTTATGCAAGGTAGCGGAAAAATTCGCTAGTCAACAAGAAACAAGGTTTTCTGTAAGGTTTTTAGTAAGATTTTCCCCGAGCTTTTTTTATAAGCCTGTTTCAGGCTTTCCTCAAGCTTGCTTCAGGCCTTCGGCAGACAAAATAGAACCCCCCTCCGAAGCCGGATTCCCACAGAGAGGTCCAACCACCCTTTTTTCATCCCCCTTCTTCTGACATCATCTTAGTGCAACTGAGAGTTATCTGGAATGTCAGTTAATTAGACCAATTAGGAATCTTAATTAATCAAAGTTTAATTATTAATTTGATTAATCTAATTTTTAATTGAACTTACTTGTAGGATTTCATTGTAGATTGTGGCAAAACTTCAAATTCCTACGAGCTGGGGATCGAACCCGTGTTCACAGAGTTAGAAGGCTAGCGCACTAACCATTATACCACACGATGGGACAGGTGGTTAATGAAAAGCTTTCCTACGTCAATTTTGAGGGAATAGTTCCCGAAACGGCTTGCGCGGAAATGCTTTCGTGGACTTGTCGCTCAAACCTTGTTGGTGAGGTAGTTCATATAAAGCTTTCCTACTTAAACCTTACAGCAATGGTTTCCGAAACGGTTTGCTCGGAAATGCTTTCGCAGACAGTCTATGGAAAGTGAAATGGCAACCTTCTTTGTTATCTGGGATATAGCCTTTAACATCTGATTTGATATAGGATAACAGTCACCTTTGTTATGTTCTGAGTACTTCAAAATTTACTCACAAATGCCGAGGCATAAGGGAGGTTTTGTGACAATTATTTAAGTAGTTAACAGAAGACTTTTCAGTATTAAAAGACATGAAAATAATTTCATCCCAAACAGCAGTAGCAATATAATCTAGCTAAAAATTAACTAAAATAGCTACAATCATTAACATTTACTTCTTCCAGAAAGTTCTAAAAACAAAATCCAAATCTGCAAGTATAAATACAAATAGACAGCTTTGTGAACTGGTTGTTTATTATTGATATTTTTATCACTATTAATTTGTTTTGACATGATATTCATTCTTTAAAATTGGCTCTTGTGTGTGTAATTTATAAATTTGTGGCTGTAATTGTGACGTAATATATTTTTTGTTTAGGTTCCTCATTTGACTATGGTGATATTGATTATGGGAACTGCCAACCTCTGGAATATTACATATATTTAGAAGAATACAAATGCTACATGATTAATGAACATCCATACCAGATATATGTTGTGTATAATACAAAGATTCCAAATTATGCTCTAAAGTATGCATGACATATTATTAATACCATAATTCTTTTTACGTAATCTTACGTCTCTCCATAGTGGTCTAATGGTGTGTCGGGAAAGGAAACAATTATGACGCTTTTTGGGCTAAATTTAAACGCTTATAGCTCCGCAACAAAATAACATAGAGAGTTGGTTTTAGTTTCATTTAACAGAGAAAGGTAGACATTGAAGATTACTAAAAGAAGTTTGGAATTGTAATTACGGTTTAGTCACAGTCGAGTTGCAAAGTCGGTGAAAATCACGAAGAATTTTACATAGAGTCACACTAGATTAATTGTCACTATAGACTATAGAGTTGATAGTCACATACAGCTACTGTAGTCACAGTTGAGTAAGGTAAGTAAGTCTACGCACCTCAATCCCAACTTCCGTTTCGCAGAGACAGCCTCCCGTTGATTTTTGATTTTTTTTTTACTTGCAATCTAATCAACTTTTATTTCTGAACAGTTTTTTTTCTTCTTGCTCCTAATTATTTTTGAGGAAAAATCCATTTGAAGAGTTTTATTTGAGTTAAGAAAAAATTAATTTGGATTCGTATAAAATAACCAATTAAAATAGATATTAAATCTTCAATGTCTGTAAATTTTTTTTTCAAAGAAAACTAACAGTTTGTAGATATACAGTATACCACTAAAAAATTATTAAAATTTTGTTAAATTCATCAAAATCATTTATGGAAGAAAAAAAAAGACTTGAGATTATTGTTACTATTTCTGTTGTATATTTTCTTTTTAATACATTTGTAATTGATATGTAACATTTTTTTTTTGACAAAAGCTGTCATGTATGTTCATTTTATATTTTTATAATTTGAATTTAATAAAAGTGTTTTTGATGAAGAAATTAATTTGTACACAGAAACTTAAAGCCTAGAACTCATTTTTATTTTATTTTGTATATTATAAGTAGTAGTAGAAGTAGTAATCTTACAAATTTTAATTTTCGATTTTTAAAAAATAAGAATCCTCCACCCTCTTCTCTTTTTCTATAAATTTTTTATTTAACTTCACTTGTTTTGTATTTGTAAAAGTGGAATTTTGTTATCTATTTTTCGCACACTTTTTGGTGCAGTAGAGTTCAAATTTTGTGCTATTTTAACACTACTGTAATGTTTTCAGTGCTTAATTATCAATTAATGGATTAATATAATTGAACTTATTTACCATATTATTGGCTCTAGTATGTATGACATTTATTAATTCAATATTTCTTTTTTGTTTACAATGTAAACAACTTTATTTATGAGCAGTTTTCTTTTGCTTGTTTTTAATTGTTTTTAAGAAAAAGTTTATTGGAAGAGTTTGATTTTAGAGTCAAGGAAAAATTAATTCGAATTTGTACAAGGAAAAATTAATTCCAATTTGTATAAAATAACTAATTAAAATAAATACAGTGGAGTCCTCCCTGTAACGAAATCGCTTGGTTCCAATTGAAAAATTCGTTATAGAGAAAATTTCGTTATACGGAGATTAGAGATTTTTGCAGTTATTTATGTAAATGTTACTAACTTTTCAATAGGTGCGATAAGTTCAAATGTATTTAATTATGATTTTCAATTAGAAATGAAGTAATATATGTTATAAATTTGTTAAAATTATACTAATTTTTATTGTATAAATAAAATGCTCAGAAGTTAAGACAATTCACCAATTTAGAGAATAAATTGTACTAGTATGTACTTACGTTTATTTTACTTGAAAAATTCCGTTATTTTACATTTCTTTGCATTTCGTGATGTTAAATTTTCAGAAAAATTTTCACATTTTAAGAGTGAGTGGTTCCAGAAACAGGCACTTGTGAGCGAATTGGTTGCACAGAAATTATCAACTTTCTCCAAAAATGACAAAAATCGAAAAGATACACCTCTGAAAAAATTCTTTATAGGGAGACAACCACTTCGTTACATGGAGAATATTTTGAATGTTATTTGACATTCCGATTAAAAATTTCGGTACAGAGAGAAATTCGCTGTAGAGAGACTTCGTTGTAGGGAGACTCTACTGTATTAAAACTTCAATATCTGTGATTATTTTTTAAAGAAAGGTAACAACTTGTAGATATACAATATACCAACAAGAAATTATTAAAATTTTGCTAAATTCAACAAAACCATTGCTAAAAAAAAAGACGTGAGATTATTGTTACTAGTTCTGCTGCATATTTTCTTTTCAATAAATTTCTTTCTGGTTTTTAACCTTTATTTTTTCTTTCTTTTTTTTCTGTCAGACAATGTCATTTGTGTGTATTTGAAATATAGCAATTTGAATTTAACAAAAATCTTTTTGACTAAGATGCTGATTCCGATATTTACAATATAGTTAGTTTACTAGAAAGTAGGGCTATCTTTTATGTTTTAATTGTAAAAATTTTTAATGTCTATAATTCATTTTTATTTTATTTTATATATTATTATTAGTAGTAGAAGTAGTAATCTTACAACTTTTTATTTTGCATTTAAAAAAAAAAAAAAGCCTTTTTTTCCCTTTTCTTTTTTATACATTCTTATTTTTCTTGATATGTTTCGTATTTGTAAATGCGCGAATTTTTATCAATTTTTTACACACTTTTTGATGTACTAGAGTTCTGAAGTTTTATATTATATATTCTCAATGAGAACACACTATTGTAATATTTTCAGAACTTAATTATTTGTTAATAGATTAATTTTAATTAAATTTGGAATCCATACCAGTGGCTCCACCTGGCAGGGAATTTCGGGGAAAAAATTGATTTCAAGATTCCATAATATTTGTAATAATGAATTATAAATGAAAAAATAATTTTTTTTGGTATACTAATAAAAGTGTGTTTTTAAAAACATGTTTTCAGTGTATATTTATTATAATTACTCTTACTCTTAATCAAAAAATGTCTTTTATGTGCATTTTAAATTTGAATTGAAGCGGTTTTTTTTTTTTTTTTTTGTGAAGAAGTTGGATTTCTGTGCAGATTTTTGCAGTACAGCCAGTCTATTAGAAATTTTGGCTTAATTTGTGTGTTTTAATTGTAGTGACATTTAAAGTCTAAAACCTATTTTTATTTTATCAAATGCATTGTTATTATTGGTAGCAGCATTCATCTTTTGACTTCTAATTTTCAATTTTTTGGAAATAATGTAGTCTTTCTTTTTTCTTTTGCAGGTCTATTTCTCATAAAACATTGAAACTATTAACTGAAAAAAACCTATTCCCTGAAGTATGAAAGTTTGCCTGGATGAATTTGAACAGATAGTGAAAAATCAGCTCTTTTTGAACTTTTTTTCACAACTTTCTTAACTTTTACATTCCAGTCAGTTATGCTTTAAAATAGTTTGCTTGTTATGCATGTTTTAATCTTTTGTCTATATAAGTTAAAGTGAAAATTCATGGATGCTACAAGAATCCAAACTGCTCAATGGATTTTCTTCAGATTTTGCTCCCAACTTCTATGAAGCAAGAGGAAGGTTTTGTGACAATTAAACGAATAGTTAATTTTTTTCTATTTATTAAAAACAATGTTTCCATATGTGGAGAAGATTATTTATCGTTTATTGTTGCCATTCCTAATCAATGAAAATATTATAGATGTTTTAAATCTTTTTGTTCAATTTCTTCCATGTTAGTAACTCCTGATGTTTAGTTAAATTTTATTTGATTCTTTAAAATTATTAATAATTTATGGGAAAAAATTAGCTTCTGGTGTTTTTAAAAATTATTTGGTACAATCTGTAATTTTTCAAGAAGCTACGAGGTTTAAAAATCGTTCGATGCCAGTGATATTCTGATTTTAATTGCAGATGATATAAGGGTTTCGTGTATTATAGTATTTTATGTACAAGTATTTTTTTACATTTAACGTATTATAGATATTCTTGAAATTGCGTTTATTTAGTTGCCATGTTGGCATTCTGTCATGTGCTAGTATTAAATATATTTTGACTTTCTCTCATGGTAAGTTTGCACTATTGTAGCCATCAACAGGTGATTTGATATGCAATAACTGTAAACTCTATTATCTCGTAACTACCTCAAATTTTCCTCACAAGCACTGAAGTGTAAAGTAGATTTTAAATGACAATCAGATAAATTGTTAATACTGTGGATGATTTGAAATATCTGTGAAGTAGGAAGAATGCATTTCCGTTTGATGTTCAAAAAAATTTGTATTAACCGTTTGTTAAATTTTCTGTTGATAATCTAATCTGTATTATTTATGTGCATTACTACTCTTTTGCTGAAGTTTATATTGATCGTTTTGTAAAATCAAATACAATATGTATGTATTATTCACTTTTAAAAGGGTTTTATTTTCATTTTGGTAAGTGAGCAGTGTGGTTACGTTACTGTACATATGAATTAACCGATTTCTGTTATCCATTACGACCCCGGTCTGGACAGTGATGGTTAATTGAAGTTTTACTGTACAGGGTTAGCCTAAATGATTCATCGGGTTTCAAAGGTCTGTTTATTTACAAGTATACGACACACAAAGACGGGTGATATATGAAAAGATGCATACACTCACCAAGTTTAAAAGCCCGCCTCGTGGCTCGCATGCTCCCTAGATGGCAGGTCTGTAGCGGCACTGTACAAGAGGGCAGCAATGCAGGAGAAGAGTTTTTGTGTGTTGGAATATGCGAAGTGTTCTTCGGTTACGAGCGTTCAGCGTGCATTCCTGCCCTGGAGCACAGTTGTCCGCGACTTTCTCAACAGACACATCATCATCTCATCAGACATTTTTCTCACATCGCTGGATAGGGCGCGCTGGTCTGGATAATGTTTATTTACAGGTATACGACGTACAAAGACGGGTGATACATGAAAAGATACATACACTCACCAAGTTTCTGGTACATACTACAAATGTTCAGTGTGTGCGCCCTTGGTCACCCAGCATACATCCCAACAGTAATCCAGTTCCGTCCAGACATTCAATAGCATGTTTCCGTCACAGCAGCAGCGATGCGTTCCTGCAGTGCTTGCAGCGTTGTTGGCACTGGGGTTACATAAACTTTGTCATTCACATAACCCCATGGGAAGAAATCATGTGGCGTAAGATCTGGCGACCTGGGGGGCCATGGCAACAGATGAACCTCATCCAGACCAACGCGCCCTATCCAGCGATGTGGCAGTTCTCTGTTGAGAAAGTCGCCTGCCATTTAGCGAGCATTCGAGCTACGAGGCGGGCTTTTAAACTTGGGAAGTGTATGTATCTTCTCATGTATCACCCATCTTTCTACGTCGCATACTTGTAAATAAACAGTCCTTTGAAACCCAATGAATCATTTAGGCTAACCCTATATAATTCCTAGTTTTAGGCAGCTAGAATGAAATAAAAATTTAATTTCTTCCGCAAAAATTGGACTCACCAAGATTCTGGTACATACTACAGATGTTCACCCTTGGTCACCCGGCACACATCCCAGCGGTAATCCAGTTCCGTCCAGACGTCCAATAGCATGTTTCCGTCAATGTCCGTCACACCAGCAGCTATGCGTTCCTGCAGTGCTTGCAGCGTTGTTGGCATTGGGGGTACATAAAATTTGTCCTTCACATAATCCCAGTATGTACCAGAAACTTGATGAGTTGTATGTATCTTTACATGTATCACCTGTCTTTGTACGTCGTATACTTGTAAATAAACAGTCCTTTGAAACCCAGTGAATCATTTAGGCTAACCTTGTATATTTTAATCATTGATGTATACATGTTACAGATTTGCATGAGCTTATTTATTGTATGTTTATCTTTGGCAGTACAATCTGTTTTTATACAAGAGGTATTTAGTTTTCTACCGACTTTAATTTTATGGAGTACTTACTGTTGTTACAGTTTATTGTTGGTTGTTTCCATTTTTTTCATATGAAAATAAAGTTTTTTCTTATGCATTGGTCGTTTTCTATTGGGTTTGATTCTTGAATGAGCTATTGATATAACTTGGTTTATTCGAATTTTTCCCTGATCCTTTGAATTTCCGTTGAATGTAATGTTAAAATGTGGTAATATAAAATACTAGCAGTACGCGTATTGGATGGGGTAGCTAGGATTATAATAAAATGTTAAAGCAAGGTAGATGCCCAATGATAAAATTTAAATTAATATATATATATATATATCAATTATTTATAATCAATCTTGGTACTGAAATACATAACACAATGATAAGCAATTCAAGCTATACTCATATAAATCACCTACCTTTGCAGACCTGAAAAACCTAGCTACTAAATTAAATCATTTTACATACAGTGGTAGTACAATGCTAGTTGTGAAAACAAATTAGAGATATTAAAACAGAATCAAAATCTATGAATTTGAATCTTTTTATTATAGAATAGTTTAAATTAAATCATTTTAATCACTGCCGCGATTTATATATATACAAGATTGATGCACATAACTAAAAATGTAATAACCAAAATAAAAAAAAAATATGTAGCTACACATATTATTAAGCACTGAAGGCTTAGACAAAAAATATAGTAATGAGGATACTAGGTAAAAAACAACAAAATCAAGGACTGCTTTTTTGATTCTGCAGAAAAACAATTGTGTTACGTTGACAAAGTACATTGCAGTCTATGTTTGCTTGTGAAAAACTTATTACAACACACCATGTGTGAAAAAATTCGAAGAAATTGGTAATTTCACAAAATTATGTATACACAACTCGGTGATCTAGACGCATTATTGGTGCACTACACGCTTCCTTGAGCACTTCGATTATAAAACTGTTAACGTTAAGAAATTTGAATGGGCAGGCTGTTCAAATTGCAACCTGGTCATTTCTAGTGCAAGGCTTGAGGTTGAGTATTTAGTTCGCACGAACTACTAATTTGTATAGCGCACAATTTGCACCAAAAGCTGTCACAATTGCCTCCATTTCATACATGAATAACAATGAAAATCTTGGATGACACCATTCACATCTTGAAGATTTCAAATTCGCTGAATCCAACATCACATCACCACACCAAAAAACTTGTTGGAGAATCGAACTCTTTCGTCTTCAAAATTCCAACGAAAAAAAATATATATAAAAACGACAAGCTTCCTGAAGGCCCATAGGCCCCCAGAAGCCTTAACGGCCCTGGGGCACGCAGCCACAAATACACCTCACGCGTTCAGAGACGCACAAAAGAATTTCAAATCATAACGGAAAGCGATTCCAGTGACAGACGCCCAAAACCTGATTACGCCAAATTCTTGCGCGAAAACAAGATGGCGAAGAAATAATCCCGTTGAAAAATTTGAATTTAAAAATTAATGAAGTTGATAAATTAATGGAAACAACAACAAAAGTTAAGACAATTAATATTTAAATCGAATACTAAGAAAATAATTTAGAAAAATTTAGATATTTAAAGAAACGGCTAAAATTATCGTTTGAAATTCAAAAATTGTCAAAGATGTCACAAGAGATGAAAGAAACTTTGGTGGCGAAGAATTAAATTAATTAAAAATACTGACAAAACCGAAAAAAATGTAGATGCAATCTTTGCAATCTAACAACGCGCACGGCGTTGCCAGTGGAATCAGGACTTCAACAACATAAAATAATAATAATAAAAATCGCCCACAATGACACGAAAACGTTTTCAAAAAGAAAGATACACATTATTGGTTTTTCCGCGATAATGACATGTAGAATGTAAAAAAACAGGATAGAGTACGTTAATCCAAAACAATATAAAAAAATTGCAACGTGAAAATCATTATTATACAGCAATGGTGTACGCGCATGGCGTTGCCCATGGAATCAGGACTACAACAAAATTAAAAAAAAAAAAAAACTCCCACAATGACATGAAAAAGTTTTGAAAACAAAATCAAAACAAAAGATACACATTATTGATTTTCCGGCTTATTTTTTTCGCGATAATGGCATTTCATTTGTAGAAAAGTTAATCCCAAACAATATTAAAAAATTGAAACGTGAAAATTATTATACTGCAAGCAAAGTATGCGAGATGAATAAATACGTTAAGATACTAGATAAGATGATTTTAAGGGATTAATTTTTTTTAAGACCCTGAATTCACTCAAGGACTTAACCGCTGTAGAATACATTCAGTCAAAAAAATAAATAAATAAAAAATTCTCATGTTCTTCAGAAAAATTTGAACACATTAGATGTGCATTGCGTTGTTTACTTTGAAATTTTATTGAATAACTCGCTGCTTTTGGCAGTACTTATCTGAAGCAAAGACATTTAGAGACTCTATAATTCGTCCACATAAATGTTTGTGCCTTCCACGTAAAACAAAAATTACGTGAAAGCAGGGCAGGATTACCAAGTAGGCAACTGCCTATGGGCCCGCAAATTTGGGGGGCCCCCCGAGATATTTTTGCGGTATTTTCAGTGTAATTTAATTTTGTGCTTTCATTTGATTTACAAGGACCACATACTCGAACACACTGAAATTAAAATCAAGTATCTTTTAAATTTCAGAACATTATGCTAAGGATTTTTTCAAGTTTTCAAATTCGTTTGCAGAAATTTCAGAATATTATGCTTAGGATTTTTTCAAGTTTTCAAATTCGTTTGCAGAAATTTCAGAACATTA
>BGPR01005745.1:78823-89440 GCA_013235015.1 Araneus ventricosus
AGATCGTCTATGTCTCTACCCCTCTATGATTTGTAGAATCATGAGATCCTTTATGTCTCTACCCCTCTATGATTTGTAGAATTCCAGGTTAGGTTAGATTAACTTCCCGCTTTGAAGCAACACGAGGGCTATTTAGGGACGGACCTCGTAATTTTGAACCGCGACCAGGACGACACCTGAGCTGGCACCCCCTCTCCAAACTTCCGAGCCACACCAACGGGAGGACGTTTGACCACTACTTATGATTTAGCGTGCAACAGGCCCCATACATGGCGGATCTTCAGTGGAATCGGGTTTCGAACCTGTGACTCTCCGGTCCCGAGGTCGAGACCTTACCACTAGGCCTGTATCACGGCCTGTAGAATTCTAGGAGAACGATCTAGTCGTCTTTCGTTACTATCACGGAGAGACAGACTTCGAAAAGACGAAACTACTAAAAAAAATTTGAGTGGAAAAAAAATGTTGCTGCAAAGGTCACATGCCAAATTTCATTCATCTAGCTCTTTGCGTTTTTGAGTTATCGTGTTCACAAACATAATTCCAGAAATGATTTTTTCGGACTCAGTCAGGGAGATCTGTATTGTGGAGTTTCATCCGAACGAGAATTTTTCGACGATTTAATGGACGAGTTTTCTGATTTGTTTATTTTGGCTTCACAGACCTTCCGTGTTGAGGGTTCACTTCCGTTTTCCAGTAAGCCTCCAATTTAAGCGATCGCCAAATCCGACTGGATTCCATATCAAACGCCAAGTTGGAATCAGTTCTTTCTGGAGTAGACAACGCGCCAAAAAGAGCGACAAAGAATAATTATGGCAATCTTTCTACAATTCAAAATGAGGCTCTTATTACTTTCTCGTATACGAAGTATACAAAGAGAAAGTATTGTAATCGTCAAAAAATTCGAACTCGAGATTTTGACGAATCTCCACGTTTTACACCTCCCTGAGTCCGAAAAACACAATTTTGGAATTATGTCTGTCTGTGAACACGATAACTCGAAAACTATTAGAGCTATGGGGATGAAATTTGGTATGTGGTCTAAACACAATTTGTAGGTTTTTATCAAATTTTGGACAAAATCCGTCAACGGGAAGTCTGTCTGTCTATCTGTACGCGGTCATGCGAACACTATAACTCAAAAACTTGAATAGCTAAATGGATAAAATTTTGTACACAGTTTTATCGTTATAAATGTAGGTCCGTATAAAAGTTTGGGCCAAATCCGTCAAAAAAGAGTCGTTCAAATTGCATATTCAATTTCTTTTAATCCGATTCTCATGCGCATGCGTATTGGTAGCAATCTGTTATTGTTGTAAATTTTATTTACAACAATAAATAATGTTTTCAAGCATCAATTGTTAACAATTTTTTTATTGTTGTAAATCAAACCGATCTCATTATTTCAGCAAATCTTTTATTCACGCGCTTTTGCAATTGTTACGGTTGTGGTAGTATAAATTGTTTTCTTGGGAATTCAATTCCAAAGCAGAATTTTCGCTTTAGTATTCATTGCATTGCCTATTTTATCGCGCCTGCTTCAAAGTAATATTTTTTTGAAACGTGGTAACAGATATTTGATTTCAGGTTTGTTTGTTTTTTGTTTTACTTTCTCGTATATACGAAGTATACAAAGAGAAAGTATCTCCACTACGAATCTCCACTTAGAAAGTATACGAGAAAGTTTAGGGGAGACCACTCCTGCTGGTTTTTAGTAAACATTGAGAGCTACAACAATAGGAACATGGAATTTAATATTTTCAAAGTGTCTTTAAGCCATAACATTCGAAAACTCCACTTTAGGGGTCTATTCTGGTACCCCCGGTTGGGGGGGGTTCCGGTGTTAACGTGCGGAACCCAACCCCCCCGGGGGCCGCAGTAAACGCCCCCAACCCAACCCAACCGGTGGTACCAGAATAGACCCCTTAAACATTAATTAATAACTTTAAACAGGGTATTGAAATTTTGAAGATTCCCTTTGACTTAACATTATCACCGGAAGTTGATGGGTAAGGCGGAAGTCCTACTTTACCGCAAATAAACAAAACAGAAAACTCGTCCATAGTTTTTCTTTCCCCGCTAGAGAGTAAAAAAAGGGGCCGTCCACAAATGATGTCACGCTTGGAAGGGGGGGGGGGGAGGGAGTTCCTGAATTTGTGACAAGTGGGGGGAAGGGGGTAACAAGAAGTGTGACATCACACATTTTGGTTAAAATAAAAGCATTTAAAATCAGCAGATTCAATTTCGAAGTTATTTTGAAATTACCCGAATTTGAGGGTATTTTTTTAATCAGGGCTAAAACAACTTTCATGTGATTTTTTTTTTCACTTATATTCCTTTCTTTTCGAAAAAGGCATTCAGGGTAGGTTCTGAGAATATGGTAGCAGCAAATATTCTTCACCATTAGAAGAAAACCTCCCCCTGTCACACCCTTGAATTGTTCAACGAAAGATACCACCCCACCTGGGTGAGTGGTTCTATAGAACTGGTAGTGGCACAGGTTGATCTTATTGAGGCGTTTTTTTTTAAAAAAAATAAAATGTGTTTAAGAGTATTTTGTGTTCATAAAGTAAAGATAAGATTTGAAACAAAATATATCAAATTCCAAAATACTACTGTTTACAATTGCTCTTTTATATTAATATTTTATTACTATTGTATATTAATGAGGTTTTTCGTTGTAAACCTTAATCTTATTTCATGCAAAATGAGTACACATATAATCATTATTATTGTTATGCTCACGAATGTCATTAAAACGCATAGTTAAAGTTTAAAAATAAAATTTGAAATGTGATCTATAAGGTAGTACTTTGTTTCTGAACTGCGAGTATATGTTTATGTAATATAGCGTGACATGTGACAAGGGGGGGTATGGTGAAGTGTGACACTTTGTGACAAAGGGGGGAGGGGAGTCAAAAATATTGAAAAAAAGTGTGACATCATTTATGGACAGCCCCTAAGTTTTCTGGAGCCTTGTAGACTGAACAGAAACTTCAGTCTGCCACAACTGACTAAACTGAATGAAGCAGCAGAACTCTTCCCGTCTGTTCCATCCGGTAGAGCGTTCGGATTTGGGGAGGGGGAGGTAGCCGTTCCATCCGCAATGTCCAGCTGAGCATTCGACTGACCGTTTCCCATCCATTTCTCGTGACCTATGGGACTCGGGTACAGAGGTCAAAGGAAGCGGCCAGGTAAAGGGTGGGGCAGGAAGGCGCAGGACCCCGTGAGAAACGGTGAGAGAATCTCACAGGTGGTCTCCTTTGGGCAAACTATCAACAAGAGTGATTGCCTGACTTGGAGGTAGGTGATCTCCCGAGTTGATTCATTCGATTTGTCGGGTAGAACGTGCAATTTTCAAAATTACCGTCTATTACATTTAAAATGGTGTTAACACGAGTAGTGTATTTTAAGCACCTGGACTCATAATTCTTAAGTTAAGTGACATTAGAGTACCATTTTTTAATAATTCATAGAATAAAATGAGATTGTTTTTGTCGTGTGTTTCTCTCCAATCCCACTTAAGAGGTCACCTCAAGTTCGGGGATTAGAACCTATCGTATAAGTAAGCAAAGTCTCGCTTCCCGGTGGGATATAGTAATGGTATGGGTCGAGTTACCCTACAGATGACGGGTCGTACCTCTGTCTGAGGGGTCGTCGCATGAGCTGCTCGTAATGGTGGCTATTATGTTGGGGCCACAGTGTCCAATTAATTTTCCTTGTGGCCGGATTATTCATGCTTTTACCGCGCGCTACGGCTGGACAGGAGTACAGGAATGGCGCTAGAATTTGCCCGGCGGGGGGGGGGGGGCCCGGCCCCCCCGCCCGGGGGGCCGAGTGTGATGAAATTGGTCTCACGTTTTCGCCAGATTATTATTTATTAACTATAGTTGAATACCCCGTACAAATATTTTCCCCGACGGGATACAAAATTTTTCCCCAACGGGATACAAAATTTTTCCCCGATGGGGGGCACAGCTTCCCCGACGGAAGGGCCCTGGCTCTCGCGGTCCCCCCTCTGGCGCCACCCCTGCGGGAGTAACTCGTTTATGGTTACATATTCTGTTCACAGTCAAACGATGTCACAAAATGAAAAATATGCAGTGGCGTAGCGAGGATAAGTGGCAGGGATATGAATTTTTCGCCCCCCCAATGGTCATTAGTGGTTTAGCTCGTGTAAATGGTCACCAAGGCATGGAAATGTTTTGAATCATGACCATATTTGGCTATAAAAAGTGACACAAACGCATCAGCGTTTTGTTACCATGGTCAGTGGCGCAGCAAGGGCAAGCAGTGGCGTACCTATGTGGGCGTGAGGGGCGGTCCGCCCCGGGCAGCACTTAGAAAGGAGCGGCAGAATCAGACATGCAGGAAAACAATTTTATAACTAAGAAGAGCATTCGCACTAGTTCAATCATTGTGTACATAAAAAAATATGTATTGTAATTAATTCATATTTTTCGCGTTTTTTTTCGGTAAATTGCCGGATTGTGAGAGAAAGTCTGGTGGTGGAAGCGCGATTTCGCAACCTATCTGCAGAGATCGAGGACACCAAATGACGAACTGCGTTATTAAATCAATTTTCCCCCTGGAATTCATTTTTCTTATTCTGAAGTTTATGTAACTTGTACAGGAAGGGCGGCATAATGAAAGTTAACCCCGGGCGGCAAAAGTTGCAGGTACGCCACTGAGGTCAAGAGTTGTAGGTACGCCACTGAGGTCAAAAGTTGTAGGTACGCCACTGAGCGCAAAAGTTGCAGGTACGCCATTGAGGGCAAAAGTCGCAGGTACGCCACTGAAGGCAAGTGGCGCCAGGGGAAAAAATAGCTTTTGTCCCTTGTCGTCACAGGGCCGCATTATAGAATAGGCACAGCTGGCAACTGCCTATGGGTCCCGCAGGATTGGGGCCCGGAGGTCGTGATGTTTTCAGGATATTTTAATTTCATAGTTTAATTTGCTTTTCAAAGGCTTTTTACTCGAACTTATTCCAGTTACATTTACTCGTTTTCATGTTTTGCAGTTGGCTGACTGACTAAAAAAGCCCCGGCAAACATTGTGTTAGAGTATTTAATTGCGTGAAAAAAGTGCGTAATTAGTTTATCATTGTGCTTAAAATTGCTTTTAAATTTAAATGTTAAACTTTTTATACGCAAGGTATTGAAACTAACTCTTTTTAAGGTTACCCGCGATTAAATGTTTAGTTATTTCAGTTTGTTGCAATATTTGTTATTTAAAAAGTGCTCATAATAAAATCGATAAAAAATATCTGATTTTCATAAAAACATTAATTTAACTTAAATTAAACTCAATAAAAAAATATCTGAAATTTAGAAGTATAGGAGGGAAGGGGGCCCCTAAACAGGGGCGTAGCTAAGATAAGTGACACCCGGGTCATAATAAGTTTCTTCGCTCCCGCAAGCATCATTAGTGGTTTAACTTGTGTGAACGGACCCCTCCATTTGTGCACCCCCTGATAGTATTTGGCTATAAAAAGTGGCGTACACGCATCAATGTTTTGTCTCCATGGCGCCCCTAGAATAGACGCCCGGGGCATCTATACGCCCCTTTCCCACACCTTGCTACGCCACTGAAGTAGTGCCAAATGATTAAGATGACTATATGTGAACCGCATTTTCACTTTCTCCTGACTGAAGTATACAAAGAGAAAGTACCGTCACCGTCAAAGAGGAAAGGAATGCACTTTTCTCAGTCCCCTCTCCCCCCAAAAATACCCCACCCACAACGAGCTAGAGAGTGAAAATTGGTGCGTGGTCTTTATACCAAGATTGGAGAGCTCTGCCAAATTTTGGACGGATTCCAATTAATTTAAGCCCGTCTGTCTGTCCGCCCGCATTCAGGTAAACTCAACCAGCGGGAGTGGTCTCCCCTAAACTTTCTCGTATACATCCCCAAAAAGGTTCTGATTCCCCTCCCCCCGCGTGGATAAAAAAATCCGAAACCTACTGCAACCCAGAATCCAATGGCTATTAGAAGGTTTTTCATTGTAGATTCTAGTGATTGTAAAATATTTAGGTAAGAATCAAATTCAAAGAGATGCGTTCCGATTAAAACGCAAACGCATCTATCACACACTGCTTCCACTCTTGCCGGCTCAAGGACAAAGTGACGTAATTCGTTCAAAAGCTTCCGCGTGCCCAGAGATTGTTACCAGTACGCATGTGCATGGAGAAGCGGATTAGAAAAAATAATTATGCAATTTGAACGCCTTTTTTCAACCGACTGACACAAAATTTGGACACAATCTACAATTAAGGTATGAAGGACACATACCAAATTTCATATATCTAAGTCATTATCTTAAAGAGTTATTGTGTTCACAAGTTTGCGATTATACAGACCGACAGACAGCCAACCCTTTGACGGATTTGGCCCAAACTTTTATATGGACCTACATTCATGACGATAAAACTGTGTACCAAATTTTATCCATCTAACTATTAAAGTTTTTGAGATATAGTGTCCACATGAACTTGGTCAGCCAGACAGACTTCCCGCAGACGGATTTCGTCCAAAATTTGACAGAAACCTACAAATCATGTGTGAAGATCACATGCCAAATTTCATCCCTCTGACTTTAATAGTTTCCGAGTTATCGTGTTCACAGACAGACATAATTCACAAATTGTGTTTTTCGGACTCAGGGAGGTCTAAAACGAGGAGATTCGTCAAAATCTCGAATTCGATTTTTTTAACGATTACAATACTTTCTCTTTGTATACTTCGTAGACGAGAAAGGAAAAACACAGTGAGCTTGATGAAATTTGGCGTATGGTTTTTTTTCTATCACCAGAGTTATCAATGTGTATGAAATTTTGATACAAATCCCTCAAAGATTGACTGTCTGACAGTCTTATCTTTTCGTGTGTGTGTGTGTGAACACTATGCAAGGGACATCGGGGGCACATATAATATACAGTATAGGTGACTGGCGGGACTGCGTTGATCCTCGAATCGAAAGGTGATCTCTCTGACCCGGGCCTTCAAATGAGGCCCCATACAGGAGGCTCTGTGTGATATACGGCAAGATTTGCGGCGGTGTTTCGATTCGCCTACCAAGCTTTAACTGATTAATGCAGAAATGCCCGGTATCTTGGCACAGCTCTTGCATTGCCAAATTAAGTATTGCAAGAGGGTGCTTTCGCAACTTCTGAGCAGTGGCGTAGCGAGTGAGGGTATAGATGTCCGGTCGCCATGGAGATAAAACGTTATTGTAATTGTGTTCCTTTTTCCCAAGTATGTTACTTAGATAATCCCAACATATCGATACCATGGTCTCTAAGACATATCGCAGGCTTGGATTTCTTAAGTGTAGAACCAGAGAATTTTCCAGTGAACTTACCCTCAAGGTCTTGTATTTGCGCTCATATTCTTTCCAATCTGGAATACTGCAGTATTATCTGGAATCCCAATTACCGAAACAAAATAGAAATTATTGAGCGAATACAGAACAACTTTTTGAAATATTTACTTTACAAAAAAAAAAATGGATTTTACTTGCATGATGTATCTTCTTCACTCCTACGTAATATTTTTAATATGCCTAGTTTATCCTCCAGACGAGATGTTTCTTGCGTTCTTTTCTTTTACAGAGTTATTAATGGTTCAATTGATTGTAATGATATAATGAGCTAAATAGATTTCGCTGTGCCCGCCAGATTTTTAAGAAACCAGAGTTCCTTTCCAAATTTAGATTCAAAATTTAATTATATTAACAGGTTCTCGTTATATAGGTTTTATAAAATTTTTAACACGTTCTCTGATGAACTTGATATTTTTAATATGTCTCTAGGTGCTTTTAAGTCGAAATGTTTGCATCTTTTAGATACACGATATGTTTTATTTTGCCTTTCTACAACATTTTAGATTTTTATGCTATTTGACTTCCGTGTTCTTGTGTATTCGACCAGTTTTTTGGCGCCGTGTTTGATTTATTTTTATCTTAAGTGTTGCATTTTTTTTTTTTAATCTCGAGTGTGTATTTACGTTTTTAAACTTTTAAACTCCTGGTGTGTTTTTTATTAGACTCGGTGTTTCCGTGTTTTGACTTTCTGACCCTTGCTTTTTGGAAATGAACTTTAAATTTTTTTTAAAAAAATACGGCTTTTGGTGTCATAGTGTGTCTTAAAGTTTTGTGATTATGTGTTTTCGTTTTTAATTATATATACGTTTGCATAAGTTTTATGTAATCTCTGTGGTCTACTTTTTGCTTTCTAAGGGGCCGTTCAAATATTACGTAAGCATGTTTTTGGTATTTTTTGACCCCCCTCCCCCCTTGTCAGCAAAAATAAGAAAACCCCAACCCCCCCCCCTTGGGTGCTTACGTAATATTTGAACGGCCCCTAAGGCATATTTTTTTTTATTTACTCATTGTGACTTTTATTCTTTGTGTGTTTGTCAGCACTCTGTAAATGGAGTTTTCTCTGTAGTGTGCTTTTTCTTTAAATAAATAAAATAATTTAGAGGAGAATTAATAGATAGTTCCGACAACAATACTTGGTGCTGACAAATGGGAGCGATCAAGATCCCGCAGTGCTACTACAAGAATGATCGTTTCTGCAGTGTGGGTCGCGCGTCCTGTCACCGAGAGAAGGCGCCCCTGTCCCGCGTGGCCCAGGTGAGGTGGTGTCGGGTGTCCCCAGCTGGGATTAATTACCGCGGGGGACCGCGGTTCCGGCTGAGCGGCGCGCACAAGGGTGTCGGCTGACGCAGAATAAATACGCCAACATCATCGCCCGCGAAAGGATATTCCATTCCACTCCATCGCGCCGAACAGAAGCATTCTTTCATGCCGCGTATTTATCTGCCATGCGAGAGCCGAGACGTTCGGATGGGATGTGATGTCCGACTTCTGAGATTTCTTCCCGATCGCAGTGCTGGGTGCCGAGGTTTAATATTATTAGATATTATTACACCCGATATGTATGCATTGTCCCCTCCCATTTGTCAGCACCAAGTATTGTCTACGGAACTTTTTTACTTTATCGTATACTAGCAGTACGCGCACGGCGATGCCCGTGGAATCAGGACTTCAACAAAATAAAAAAAAAAATCGCCCACAATGACACGAAAAAGTTTTCAAAACAAAAGATACACATTATAGTTTTTCCGGCTTATTTTTTCCGCGATAATAACACGTAGAAAAACAGTACAGAGTACATTAATCCAAAACAATATAAAAAAAATTGTTGCCCGTGGAATCAGGACTTCAACAAAATGAAAAAAAATTCTTAGAACATGACAAAAAGCTCCGAAGGTTATGACGTCACCTGACCCTTCATCCAATCAAATTGAAAGCTGCGTTCCGGTAGACTGTCGCTGAAGAAATTTCGCTCGACAAAAACAACTTTCATCTGCCAAGGAATAATTTAATTTAAAAAAAACGGCAAAAGATATTTTAACCGTTCTTGCTTTAAATCAGAGAGAACCGTTCTAGTTATAAGCTGAAAAAAATTGAAAATAATAGTGTTATTAGAAAGTCGGATGCAACAAATTTAAAAACAAAACCAACATTTAGATGGTGAAACTGACTATTTTTTAAAAAATTCTCAAAATTCAGTAAATTACGTTAGAAATTCAAAACTAACTTCAATAGAACGGAAATCGCGTGCTCTTTCCGATGGTCTACCTATTTTTGTCGTATAATTATTCGAAACCATTCTATTGAGAAATTAGTGCGAAAAATCAACCAAAACAACACAAAACATTAAATAAAAAAATTTCTAGATTAAAATTTAAAATTTCGGCTTCGAGGTGCATTCAGCCACCATTGCGACTACCTGTGTACCAAATTTCATGGCTGTAAGTGCGATAGATTCGTCTGGACATCGCAGACAAACACACACACACACACACACACACACACGCACGCACACAAACATTGCCTTTTATAAGTATAGATGAAGTATACAAAGACACCGTAATGTAATCGTCAAAAAATTCCGCCTTGAGATCTGGTTGAATCTCTAATTTCCAGACATCCTTGGGTTCGATTATTTTTGAAGTGAAAATGTCTTTCCCCTCTAGATGTTTAATAAGTTGTCCTGCCAAAGGTATTTAAATCCAGTAAACCTACAATGTGTGCGGAAATTCCACTAGTTAATGGTGTGCGGAAATGCGCCTGTGTGCATCGGACACAGAACCATTTCCCTCTCGACTTTCTCGTGTACTGACACCATAAGGCATCGTAAAAGAGTGACACCTCGGTCTTCGACGATAATCCGTCCGAAAAAAATAGGCGAAATCCGAAACGGACGAAAACCGAGGGAGCTTTGAAAATTTAAACTGTTTCATTTATTCGTTTTCTATAATTTGTACAGGATGTCTCAAAAGGTCGTTTACAAACTTGAAGGGTAGGTCAGGAATACAGAAGCAAACCGTTTTTACATTAGAACATGGGGTCACAATCGACGGTGGTTACCGGGGTCTCTTTGTCAGCGAATTAAGAAAAACGAAAGGTTATACCTAATGTGATCACGCGTCCCGTTTGCAGGTAGCCTGTCCCGTTTATAGGTAGCCTGTCCCGTTTTTAGGTAGCCTGTCCCGTTTTAAGATAGTCTGGCCGGAATTAAGAAAGAAGAAAAGGAATAAAGAAATCATTAG
>BGPR01005746.1:0-89423 GCA_013235015.1 Araneus ventricosus
GCCAAAACTAGAACATGTAGTGTTCCACTTTTGAAATAGTAAAATTGAAAATAGTAAAATAAGGATTGTTTAAAGTATTGCAATGCTTCTTATTAGTTAATTTGAAATTACTAGTTAATTATTGGAAAAACAGATCGAATGTGGCCAAAATTGGAGCATCTACCCTATATAATAAATACATATGCAGAAATTTAATATGTAAATATAAAAGAATGAATTATTGAAAGAACTTACATAAATTCTGATTACAGTGGAATGCACTCTGTTTCATCACAGACTGAGACTTTTACCGATGTTTCGGACAGGATGACTAAGCTAAAAGATGAGCTTAAAGAATTACAAGATTCCCTTGGGAAAAAGGCCTTCATCCCAGAGAATATATCGAATGACACTCAGATGAAGGCACTAACAAGTTTCACAAAAGAAAGGTTTTCTTGCGTTTATTCTTTTTTGAATGTTGAAGAGGACCTTCAAACGGGAAATTTCTGTAAGCGACCTGTTGATATTTTTTTTCCTGTTTCTTGTAAAATTAAGAACTGGAATTTCAAATGAATTTTTATCTGTTTTGTTTGAAATTTCTGATTCGACAGTTTCAAGATATTTTACTTTCGTAATGACAGTTCTTTACAAAAAGCTTAAACTGTTACATATATTTCCCTCGAAATCAAAAGTTGTCGAGTCAATGCCAAGGCAGTTCTATTCTGAAAACAGAGACTGTAGAGTCATTGTTGACTGTACTGAGTTTCCAATACAGAAACCTAACAGTCCAGCAAATGACCTTCAGTTTCTACAAAAACACAAATACTTTAAAAGGTATGATAGGCATTATGCCGTCAGGGACCATCAGCTTCATTTCACCGTTATATTGTGGTAGTATATCGGATAAGGAGCTCTTTATTAAAAGATATCAAATGTACGAGTAACAGTAGAAAGGGCTATATCCCAAATCAAAATATACAAATATTTTGAGAGACCTATCCCCTACACAATATAAAATCTAATTTTTTTATTACTTGCATGTTGTGTAACTTCCATAACCCTTTAATTAATGTTAAATAGTTGTTTCTAAAAATGAATACTTTTATAGATCCCAATGAAAATTTCTAACAATGATTTTTTTTTTCTTCTGGATGTTGTCATTTGTACTTATTTTTTTGTTGGATAGTTTCTATTAATTGTTATTGTAATTATGTTAAAAAGGTGCATTTAATTCTTAGATATTGCTATTTGATGATCAGTAAATTTGATTAGTTTTTATTCTGTTTTCTTAACCTTTATATGTATGGGGGATATAATTTTTTGATGTAGTGTGTTTTTGTAAAGTGTCCTCAGTTTAATTTTGCCTTATTTAGTTTTATATGTGTTTGGTATTTAGTTAATTGATCTGAGTATTTTATTCGTATTGCTTTCTTCTTATTTACTTATTCGTATTATGCTTTATTATTCAAAATTCATATTTTACTTTTTTTTTATTTAATTCTCTGTTTGGAGTCCTGGTTCCTCATAGCTAGTATTCTTGTGCGAGCAAACTTTAATTTTCTTTTTCTAAAGATTGTTCTCCAGTATGGTTGAATATAATAATTTGACACCTAATTTGGGTTAATGTGGAGTTTATTGTACCCACTTACTTCGTTGGGTACCGTAAACTCCACATTTACCCTAATTTGTATATTACAATTAGTAATTTCACAGTATATTAATTTTATATGTAGTATTTTTTAGCAAAGTGTCCTTGGCTTTTTTCCCCCCTTATTCCGATTTGTATTCTATTTATATTATTGTTTCATTTACTATTTATTATTAACATGATGCATCATCTCTTTTGTATTCTTGGTATCTACTGTTTTTAACTTGTAGTTTACCTACTATTTGTAACTTGTAAAAACTGTTAGTTTATATATATAAAGTATTTTTACAATATGAAAATATTTAACTGTTTATTTTATATAAAATTTATTTCTGATAATGGATTTTCTGAAATCGAGATAATAATAGTATTTGGAAATTACTGATTTTTTTATTATATTTAAGTATGAAAACCAATAAAAATTTAGCTAGTAGTTACATGTTTTATAGTTACATATGTTTTTAGCATGCATTAATAATTTGTTATTAATGCATGTTATGTATTATAATGTTATAATATTGCATGTTATTATAATGCATGCAATTCATTATTAATGCATGTTATTTTTAGCATGCATTAATAATTTATATTCACTGTAAAGTTACATATAAATTTTTAGTATGATGAAACAAATCTGTTTTCTGTGAATGAAGATAACTGCATTTTCCAAATGCCTTATATTCAACATAAAAATGGATGTGTATCCATTTCATATTTCTGAACCTGCTTTCGACACTTGAAGGTACACCGTGGAGACAGAAGACAGCCCTTTGGCTTAAATCTGGCCAACAAGATGATCTTTTTCATCTGTGACTGCATGTATTTGCTTGCACCACAGTTGTAATTGATTTTCTTGAAGTGGCTTGATATATAATTCAAGATATACATGCATCTTTAACTTTTTTTCATATTATGTTTAGATTATTTTATAGTACTTTTTATATAACTTATTTATTTTATAATTATTGACCTTTCCTAAATGTGCTTAGTTTATTAAATTATATTGGATTTGTCTACCTAAGAAAACTTAAAGAGATTATTTGGTTTTAAAAAAAATCATGAAATTTGAAGTCTCTGTGCTACATTATTGGCTTCATCTGACAATTTAACAACTCTATTTTTGGGTTGGTATTCTTCTTTATTTTAAACATAAAATCTTATACATGTGCATTCAAAATATTTTTATTTCATCGTATCAGTTTATGAGTTTGCTACAGTACAAAAGTAGAAGCAACTTTGAAATTCGTAGATGACTATAAATTTCTTCTAATATTAAATATTAGGAAAAAAAATCTAAAAATATTTTCTGCTAATTTTCAGTTTGTAATCTTTTCCCATTGTAGTTTGAGAAAGTATATGAAGCGTTAAAAATATTATTATTACTTTAGTTACAAATATTATTTTGAGGAACCATAATCTTTTTCGTTAGTTAAACAATCCATTTTTATGTGTTATAATTTTAAATTATATCATTTACAATTTTTTTTGCATACTGAACATTGTTTTTGTGTCTGAAATTGAATACAATAAACATTCATACAACCATGGAAAGTAATTTGAAAAGTGGGCTCTGTTGTGTAATAAAACAATATTTTGCATTAACCTGTTTTTATTGTTTTTATTTGAAACATTACACATATTCACTATATAACAGTGTTACCCAACGTGGGCAAAATAATATAGAAAAATTTTCATTAAAATCATTTCGTACTTGAATTTCAATTCGCCATCATATTTTTGAAAATTCACTTACTGTGTTTCTCAACAATATCCTAGTAATTTCTTTCTAAAACCAATCATTTAAGTTTCTTCAGTGAACAATTCAATTTTTGCATTTTTAGTAATGGTTTGATAATTTGCCTTTTAAAAAATCTACAATTAAAAAATTGAATTGATGCAAATGCAAATCCTATTCTAATCACATTTTCATTTAACTTGATAATTTATCTATTTATTCAGAAGAGTGTAGTTGTCTTAGAAATCTTTTTATAGCATTTATTAATAGCTATTAAGCTAAAAAAAAGTGAGAAAATATTATATAAATAAATATCAATGTAAATCTTTTTTCTTATTTTCACATTAAAGGTATATAGTTTATTTATTTGAGAAAATTAACTAGCAAGAAGGAGATTTAAGTGGGGTTTACACGCGAACAGTAAACCGACAGTAGGATGTCGCTGTCAAGTTTGGACAGAGGCTTGCCGTGGCCCGGTTAAAACTTTTATGATTCTGCGCATGCTTCATCTCTTACTGTCGGTTTTACTGTTCGCGTGTAAACCCCGCATTACTTTGTTAGTATTTATATTTTATTTTATAATCTGTAAGAAAATACATTGAATAACTAGATTTTAATGTATTGTACAGTCATGCAATAAAAACAAAAAAAAGTTGATCTATAATTAGATTTCAGTGATTCAGAAATCAAGATAATTTTAAAACGTGCTAACAATTATTTTTAGTGTTAATAAATACAATCGAAAAGTTATACATAATTTAGAATATACTAAATTTCAATAAGATTGTTAGCTGAAGAATTATTCTAATTAATCTTTTTTTAGAATTAACATGTAAAACATTTATACTTTGAGGGACATGTGCCAGTGGATGTGACGAGTTCATGCAATTAGCATATGATAGGTATTTTCCATCCTCACCATCTTTGATGAACCATTTATGCAAAACATTCAATTACAGCAAAAAGAAGGTTTTGAAAGCTAGCAGACTGTTTCATTATATTTTTTAAAGGGATAGAAAAGTAAAAGTTACTTAATTTTTCATGAATGCTTGCCATTTCTCATCATCAAACCCAATCTCTTTGATGTATGGTTCCTTTTCAACAGCAAATAAAAAAACAAACATTCTTTTTTTTTGTTACTTTAAGTCATCTGGTGACACAGTATGTAATTTAATTTAAACATTTGTGCATTCGTGTATTTTTATCAATACAATGCTGTATAATACGACTGGGAATAATAATAACCTTAAAAGCTATTGCTATATGTGTTCCAAGTTAGCAAAGCAATTTTGAGATGTGTATTAAGTATACTTAGTTATATCCTACACAAAGCTTTCTAAGTTAAAAATGGTTTGCTGTGTGAAATGCAATAAAATGAAAGTGCTGATAAAAAATATTTAGTCTGGTTAATGTTACACTATTTTATTATTACAATATTATATATAATTTCTCATTACACATATAACAATGCTAAACTAATTTATTTGCTACTAAAAGAATGTATAATATACATATTATAAATAAAAAAGTATCTGTGTATATAACATCTTATTTCTGTAAATTTAAATTGCATTTTAAGAAGTTATTTCTCATTTTTATTAATAACTTAGAGTTTTCCAGATAAAAATTAAACTTTTCATACTCTTTTGTATAAATAAAATAAAGGAAATTTATCTGATAATATTGATCTTTAAATGAGGTAATATTTTATAAAGAATATCAACATGAGAATAATAAAAGTAAGCACAGTAAAAAACATGCTTAGATGAAGAAGGAATTGTACCACCAGGACATTTGCATTTAGCACCAAGAATCTGAAATAAAATGCAAAATCAAACTGAGTATGTAATTCAATTAACCATTTATTAACTGGCATCCAACATATAATTGATATGCACATCACAAGGATAAACACAACATCAGCTGTTTAAGATTGAGCGCTGGGTGTTGCCGGATGGTCATGTGTCGATGGATGTGACGTCACATGCATAAAGTCCATTAACGTTAAAGAGAGACCCTCAATAGATCCGCAGAAGGCTCTAATCGCCGCCATTTTTGATTTGTCACGTGACCGTGAATTGACCCCATTAGGCTTAACTAGAAAAACGTGCCAGCCCTGAGCAGCCACGAGCGTTGGGAAATGTCAGCCAGACGGAACCGCACGTTTTCCTTGGGGCCGTTCTCAAAGTGTTAAAGCTTGATAAGATTAAACTATCTAATTGATAGTAATTTCCTTTTTGAATTCTTATCTTTATAAATAAAACGCTTATGTGGACGCAAAATCGGGCTGAATTTCATAATCGTCGCTTGGCAACAGCTCGCAAGTTTCGATTGTTTACTTTCGGATCGGCGATTATAGTTTGATTTGATCGGAGGCAACGAAATTGTTTCAGAATGAGTTTAAGTCGGCAGTTTCGATTATAAATGGCGAGGAAATTTGGTCGACCTGATCTATTTGTAACATTTACTTGCAACCCAACATGGGTAGATATTTTAAATGTGCTGGAAGGGCAACAACTCCCAGAAGATACACCAGATATAGTTGTACGTGTTTTTAAAATGAAATTTACGGAACTTTTGGATGTATATTTATAGAAGCGAAGAAAAGTGTTGTATCTGTACAACACTTTTTCATATATAAACTCGCCGTGTATGAGAGAAGGTGTGTATACCAAGCAATATCCAAAAGAGTTTAGAGAAAAAACAGAAGGGAATATAAATGGATATCCCGTGTATCAAAGAAAGTGTACAGAATCTGTAAGAGTCGGTAGGCATGATTTGGATAACCGATGGGTTGTACCATATAACCCTTGGCTTTTAAAAAAATTCAATGCTCCCATTGATGCAGAAGTATGCGCTTCTATAAAAAAATGTAAAATATCTATATAAATATGTGTATAAAGGGAATGATGCAGCATCAATAAGATTTGAGAATGAAAACACCCTAGATCATGATGAGATTTTATCCTTTCTAGATGGGTGGTATGTTAGTGCGCCAGAAGCTATGTGGCGCTTGAATGAATTCAATTTATCGGAAAAGTCTCACACTGTTGTACGATTAGTTGTTCATTTGCCAGATCAACAGGCTATTGTTTATCAAGATGGACAAGAAGAGGAAGCTGTTGCAAGGACTGCTACAAGACAAACAACACTTACTACATGGTTTGAGCTGAACAAAAATGATCAAGATTCTCATAATTATTTATATACAGATATTCCTCATTATTATACTTTTAATAACAGTGCAATGAAATGGCCAAAGCGGTAACGAGGAGGTGAACAGGTTATTGGAAGAATGCCTGTGGTTAACATCCAAGATTCTGAAAGGTATTATTTACGCTTATTGCTTTAAAAAAAATTGGGGCTGTAAGTTTTGATGATTTAAAAACTGTTGATAGAATTGTGTGCAATACTCTTGAGCAGGTATGTAAAATGCAAGGATTACTTGAGGGAGATCAACATTGGTACAGCACATTAAATGGAGCAATACAAACTCGAGCACCATTTCAATTGCGATTATTGTTTGCTACAATTTGTGGTTTCGGGGAAGCCAATGATATTCCAGAACTGTGGTTTCGATACAAAGATGCTCTTTAAAGATAAAGCTGATTCATATATATAATAATAATAATTAAATATGAACGTATATGTATATATATATGTGATATTTTAATTTTTTAACTTCCTTAATTCTTAAATCATTTTTAACGACATCTCATTTTAATTACTTCTATCGTAATAAGCGCACTACAACTTTCTTCTCGAGTCACGTGCCTTTTTCGGGGAAATTCACTTTTCTGGGTACTTAAACTTTGTGCGCATTCCTATCTGCCCTTTTATTCACGCCAGCATGTAAGCATACAACAACAACGCGCCACTCAGGCGTAATCTTTTGAATACTGGTCATGGAGTTACGTAAAAACTGAATCCTTTACCTATGAAGAAATAACCTAATATCCTCAATGCCTGAATAAAAGAAGATTAAGCCAAATATTGTCTCTTCCATGACCAAAATGGACTACACTTCACCTTCAGTAAAGCATGATCTTATATATATATATATATATGTATATGTATAAAAGATCAGGCTTTAAAAACCCGGGAGGAGAGCCCCCTAGTTGACTTTAAATTATTAGGTATTAAATTAGCTATATCGGTGTAAATAATTAGAAATTTACTAATCTGCTGAGAATACAAAGAACTAAACATTAAAACTTAATAGAAAGTATTAACAATAAATAGAAGTAATAATAGTTTTTATTGGAAATTTTTAGAACACTTTACTTATACCTAATAAGACTTTTTGAAAATTAAAAGTGTGATTAAAAAAACAGTTATTTGGAATAGATATTTAAAAATAGCAATAGCAAAAATATTTGTTACTCAAAACATCGTGGATTATACTTCCTTACTTCTTTCTAAGTACCAAAATGGGCTTCCATGGCGCCATCTGTTGATAGAAGATAGATAGAACTAAAAACTGAAACTTAGGAAAAGTATATTAAAAAAGAATAAATTCTTTTAAAAAAAATTTGAAACACTTTATGCGCATTTATTTATCAATGATTGAATCACACCTTTTTGACAGTAGTATTCATCACTGGTATTTGTGAATTTTTGATATTGCTTAGTAAATAACAGTTCATCAAATATTCGTCATCCCTAATTTTGACGTCTCATGGGGGCCTATATTATTTCTATGGACTAGTTTTCTGTATTGTTTGTTTACATTAAATGCCGTAACTACGTCATTCCGGTGTAATGGTAAGTTAGTGGCAGGGGAGGTCCACAAACGCGATGCGCAGAAGGTCTTTCCGCGCATTACGTCATATTGGGAGAGATTCCGAAACTTTCCGCTATTCCACGCGGTTTCGAATTCAAGAAATGAATTTATTCCATCTGCAAGAGATGGTAAAAATACCCGATTAAAATGGTTTGTTATTGTATCCGCATCATTTTACATCATAACTCACCTTTTTATTGCTTATAAATTCAGCGTATTAGATATTGTACTTTTTTTTAATGAAAATGATTCCTGGTTCTTCTCTTTTTGTTTACTTTACAGCAGTTAAAAATAATCGATTTCGCTTTTTAAAAATATTATTTGGGTTTTTTTTGCTGCTTAATAGGAATTTTTGATGAATGAAAATAAATAATATGATCTTTCGGGCTTATTTATATCTAGTCTGGAGCCGAGTTTCTGTCTTGCTTCTTTTCTCACCTCACAAATCAAACTAAAAGGCGCCCAAATTTAGTTTTAATATAAATACTTCTCGTATGATTTAGAGCTGAGTAGATCGTTTGATTGTTAAGGGGAGGTTTATGAGTTTTCCTGTAGGTCATAAGCTAAAGATTTAAAAACCTCTCTTTTGGGAGAGAATGTGATAGTTTTACGGAAGGATTTTAAAGCTAATGCAATGCCTGGTTTTGCTGTTGTCGGATTGCGATACATTCGAGAAATTCGAAATACAAAAACATTTCTTTTCACTCATTTCCAAAAGATCCTGATGTTAGGAAAATTTGGATTTGTGGATGCAAAAGAAAGAAACTATTTAATGACGCAAATGTTTGAATTTTCTCTCAGCAACAATTTTCTTTCACGACTATCATTATGATTTACAATCTGAATTGCTTAGTTTCTCTGCAAACAATAATAACAGTTCTGAAACCAAAAACTATTCCAACATTCTTTTTGTCATCAAATGAAATGATGAATCAAAGATTTAATCAGTTACAGAGGAATACTCTAATAATCTTAATAAGAATGGAACATAAGCTTCTGAAAAGTACAGTAGACTGATTTCTCATATTGTACGAAAATAAGCTTTGGAAATTACTTAATTGATTGCCATCGAAGCGGAAATATTATACTCAAAGGTATTTAATATAAGTTTTGCTATTATTATTCTGTTTAAAACATAGCAATGAGACAACCATTTAAAACTAATATTGCAAGGAAATATTGATTATTGTATTGCTCGAGAGATTTTATTTAATATATGCTTATTATTTTGGGCGTGAAAATGTGAAATATATATATTAAAGATACAAAATATATGTGTATAATTCAATTAATATGTGTAATAATGTGTGTATAATTGCGATGAAAGCAATTCTGCAAAAATAACAAGTTATTTTTGCTCATGTTTATCAAAAATTACAAGTTAATTTAATGGAATTTTTCAAAGATATTTGATTTAATTTTTTACTACATGAAGTAATTGAAACACTATTCTTTTAACGAATGTGTAATTTATAATTCTCAAGTAAAATTATTCTTAACTCTAGTTTCTTAAAAATCAGTACGAAGTAACTATTTTTTAATTTCTTGCATAGAGATCATATCAGAAAGATCACTGAACTTTATTAAAATTTTCGACTGAACACTCTAAATTTTTATTCTTTTGTCATTTGTGACTCTTTAACAACGTTTCCACAAAATGTCAGGCTTATAAAAAGTTTTTCGGTTGCTAAAAAAAACTCTCAAACATGTTATTTATTCCGTTACTTAACACTGGGACGAAGCGATGTGCTCCCAATGCGACGTCATCAATTCATCAGCTCTCTGTGAGCCTAACCTTTATACTCTCCAGTAACATGGAGTCAATGGAACCTTCAAAGCTGAAGTTCAGGTTTTTAATATAAATAAACAAACCAGATAACTTGTCAGATCAAAAATGACCGCGCCAGACGAAAGTTAGAGCCTTCTGCGGATCTATTGAGAGTTTCTCCGTAAGTAGAAGTTGAAGTAGAAGTTTGCTTTCAGATTTGGCCCAGATTAGCAGTTGTTAAGAAATTTAATTGATTTTTTTTAAATTTTTATTTTAATAATGACTGATTTTTCTTCAAATTTTCTTCGATATTATAATTTTATTTCTTAAATGACATATTTAATTAAGTTGTTTTCATTAGTTCTTAATGTTTTTTAGATAATTAATTAATATTGTTTTCTGATTAGTTTAATATTGTTAACCTCGTTTTTTAAACTTTTTTTGTTAACTGTTGTTAATTGTGCTTTCGCGTGTATTTTGAATTTGAAAAATTTGCATTGCACTAACGTTTTTTGAATTCCTAATACATTTACCTATTTCTACTGAAACTATTTCTTGTTAACTGTAACTGCAGTTTTAAAAATAAAACTTCATTTGATGTGAGGTGAAGTGGGATCATTTCATGTTACTTTCCTACTGTGGCAAGCGTTTCTGCTCTGCTGTGCTGTGCTGTGCGTCTGAGGGTAACGCATGAGTTAGGAGTTTTGTAAGTTTTTGTGTTATAAATTCACTATTGGTAAAATAATATAATTTTTCATTTCATTTCTTATTGCATTGTAGATTTCTTTTGCTTGTATGAAAAATTTCTCTAGGAAATTATAGATGGATAAAGATCGTAAAACATGAGTAAAAATGCTCATCCCTAAATTTTGTCTTAATGAAAATTGAAGGTGATTTTTGCAATAGTTTTCCCCGATATGAAAGTTTTTCTTGTTTACATGTAATGCTTTGTCATTATGTATCTATTCATTATTTGTCTTGTAATGGAATGGATTCTGGGATTTTGGTGGATTCCTATTGATAGCATCAATACTTATCTCGGCATTTGTAGTATAAAGGCGTAAATCATCACAATTTTATGGGCCTTCTTCCTTTGCAATATTGGATGTTTTCAGCGTAAGGTAAGCAGCTTAAAATAAAATGGCAATCTATATATTTTTAATGCTAACTTAAATTTTTTTTTGTAACTGAATATTGAGTGTGGAATTACCTCAATTACTAGTATTTTACCTGTATAAATTTTTGTTGAATAAGACTGGCTCTGTTAATGCTTTTCTCCAAGATCCGTTTGTGCTATGGTATATATCTTCGACTTTTCTGATCAAGGATTGAGAATGAGAAAATGATGCACGAGTTGTGTGATCACATTACTATAGTGCAGATCTCGTTTTCATGACTTGACAAGGAAACATGAATATTTCATATTAAACGTCTATTTTTATTTAGAATATATGTCAATGTAATTGGGAAAATTTGATTTTTTACAATATTATAAAATGTTTAGTATAGACATGTCCACTTTTGGATCATTAACTCGTATGCATGCAAATTGTTATATCATTTATTGGCATTTCCCCCTATTTCCAAAGTTATCCTTAATATGTAAACAATTTTTCTTGCATATAAGTTACATTTAAGATGTGCAATTTCTCATTTTTTAACTATCCATGGAAGTTACCTCTCTTTCTCCACCACCTCTGCTTTTCAATCTTTAGGCTCTGCCATAACTATAAATGTAAACATCTGAAATGCTAGCTCATGTATGGGATAAATGTGGTCACCCTCTGAGTTAAAGATGAACCACTCCATTTTTTTGTGTATCTGCTGTTCTTGCCTTTTTTTATGCACTGTTTATAAGTATAGGAAGTAATGGTAACTAAAGGATTCGTGAAATTCTTGGAATTTTTTAGCAAGAAAAATGGTCGGGTCTAAAGTTATGTGCTTGCAGGGTTAACAGATTTACTTGTGCAAGATGAATAGATATGAAAAATGAGATTTTCTGTAAATCTATACAATTATATTTTGTGCTGTTGGATGACATTGGTCCATCTTTTTTATAAGGAAAATAAGACTGAGATAAAAGAAAAAGCATGTTATGGTGAAATTAAAAATGCTTTCATTTTTTTATCCATTCACTTTGTATTCCATTTATTTTTGTGGCATAAAATTATAACAAAGAACAAAGATGCAATGTGAAAGTTGTAAAAAAAAAAAAAAATCTGCATGATACATTAGAAGGTTCAGATGTACTGCCAAGATGTACAATTTTCCAAGTAAGTATAGATGTAGAAACAAAACTAAATGATTTATCAGGAAAGTTCTTATAAATTGGAACTGTTAGTGTAGTGTTCTATAATTCATGGCAAGCAATAGAAGAAATAGCAGAAAGTGTAGACTTCTAGTGTATCTTCTATATCAGGGGTGGGGCATTAAACTTCCACAATTTTGGGCAGAAGGCCGCACAAGCAGAATCTTGAGTTATTTTTTCTGTAATTGTTATTATATTATAGACAAGTATATTATTTCAATACAAATTGTAAATAACTGGCAAGGCCGCATACTTTGATTTGTGTAGCAGTAGTTCCCAACCCATAGGTCCCAGATAGCGTATTAGTGGGCAGCGAAATGCAAGTCGAAGTCGGGGGAGCTTCAAGGGTCTTCATTTGTTTCTTGCTTTATGAAATATATTTTTATTCCTTTTGGAGTAAGCTTCACTAATTACTAGCATATGAGGGTATCGAATATACAGGGTGTCCATACTTGTGTTCCAATAGCTAATTTCTAAAGTGTTGGAGATACATATAGTTCCAACTAGAAAAATGCTTTAAATAAAGGGAATTGTTTTTCCGAGTCACTAAATATATTACTGAAAAAATTACGAATTCCAAATTTTTATATGTTCTCCCAGTCCTATCAGTCACATTTAATAAAATATTCCATTCTTCAGTAACTAAAACTGAGAGTTATGGAGCTTAGATCCATAACTGTCAGTTTTAGTCGATTTAGAATTTTTTTTGATTAAAATGTGTCAAATATTTTACTAAATATGATTGATAGGACTAGGGGACTGCATAAAAAGTACCTTTTTCAGGAATATATTCACTCAAAAAGCATATATTATAATTATTCCTTTCATTTAAAGCATTTTACCAATTGGAACTATATGCATCTCTAGCGGTTTAGAAATTGGCTATTGGATCACGATAAGTGTGGACACCCTGTATATATATATGTGTATGCTTGTAATTTTTTTACGTATATAGTTAGCGGGCCTCAAAATATTTTTTTACATGACAGGTGGTCCGCACAACTAAAAAGGTTGGGAGCCATTGATCTGAAGAATATCGATACATATTTATAGTCTTTTTCTGTTGCATTAATATGTCTCCAGCTTTTTGTATTTCGGGTGGGTTAAAATAATCTATTGTGGTGGAATATTTTATTTTGTATATTTTGCCTTTTTAAGAATATTAATCTTATTCTGTTTTAACAGGATATTCAGTTTTTAAATTGTGCTATGATGAAATCATTACTTCAGTATCTACCATGATGAAAGATTGAACTCTCTCACTGATGCACAAATAAGTTAAAATTTCTACATTAGTTAACCCTTTGTACTCAAGAGGCTACTCTTGGTTGCCATTCTAGACAGTGTCATTTTGGCATTTCTTGATTTTGATGGTTAAACAGAAAAAGCTCGTCTACAATACTCGAGTACAATATTTTCATGAAAAATGAACTTGTAAACAATTATATTTTTTGTTTCAAAGCAATAAAATGAGACCTTGTAATCAGCAACTAATTATACATACATTGTAAAGGGTCAATAAAATAACTAGGCATTAACGAGTTAAATAAATTTTATTTCGATAGTAACCATTTGAAATGTGTATTAATTGCTTATAAATTTTTTAGACTTGAAAACTTTATTATATTCCTTGTCGGTTTCATTTTTAAGTAGATATAGTGTGTAATTTACTATACAAATAGAAAATATAATTTTTATGTTGGTTTTGAAGATTAGTAGATTAATTAGATAGAAACTATAGCTTTTAAAAAAGAAATATAAACTAAATACTAGAATATTAATTGAATTGTGTAGACAGGAAACATGACAGTAGTCATTTTGTAATGAGAAACTGGTTAGAAATGAGTAGGTTATTTTGTAGCGATGCAGTGCAAATTGGGCATATCTGAGTTGTATTGCATTTAATATTCCCTGTACCTATTGCTGTGAAATTGCCTATATGATTTGTGAAACTGAAGCTGAAAAGCTGTAATTGTATAAATATTTGCATTAATCAAGTGTAAGCTTAGCATGCTAATTTGTAATATTTGGGAGTAATTTAAGGCATGTAAGGTATAAAAAGCTATAGTAAAAGGTTGTTAGGTTCTTTTATGATATTTGGGTTGAAATCTACAAGTTGGAACACACTCTTAGTAAAACGGCACCATCGCGCGAAGTCGCCAAAGCAAGATGGTAAACAAACGTGCATCGGTCACAGTTAAAAGTTAATCGTTTAATCTTTTTTCGAGCCCATTACGTTTGTGGTCTGACGTTGCACTATCTCCCGTTTTGAATGTAGAATTTCAACAGAACTACTAGCTCATTGAATGTAAGGAATCTGTTACTTTTAATTATTCTAATGAAGCAGGAAAAATCGCGCTCGCGATGCCTGCGGCATCTGATGTGGGCACCGGGCAAATTTTTTTTAACTTAAAAAAACATCAACGGCTTCGCTTTCAGCAAAGTGGGATCCTAGTAGACGGAATGAGCTTCTTTTAATTACTCTAATGGAGCAGCAGTACATTTGCCCTTAGTAGCGTTCAAAATAAGTATAACTTCAAAAATTCCATGCAAACTATTTTTATTACAAGGCAAAGAAAAAATCTCTCAATTATATGATCGGAAAAAATATATAATCACTAAATAAACCCAAATTCTATTTATCATTTATTTACTAATTGAAATCATACTAATTAAAATACATTTCATTATTTAATTAAATATTTAATAAATGTTTTAAGGTATTTTAAAATCCGCGTAGTATGTAAACTCAAATCACGCAAAACGCTTGCCATGACGTAAGCAATCTAGCCGATGGGTTGCCAATAGAACTAATCTGCTCGATTCCTCAGGTAACCATATTGGCGATGAAATCTGTGTGTTCCAACCTGTAGATACCAACCGATATTTGTAATAAATTGTTTATCATTTTTAAGCTAATGAATAGCTTTCTGTCTTGTCTCTGTGATGATAACATTCTGCCATATGACAAATAATGAAATCAACCATTGCCCGTACCATATCTGAGAGACTAATTGGTAGTTAAAAATGTCAGTTATCTAATAAACTTCATAAATTCTGTATCTGAAAAAAGTAGAAAAATGTGTGCATAAAGTATAGTTCTTGTTTTTTTTTTTTCATTTTTAAAGTATACAATGTATATTTTCAGTTTAAATGGCTCAGGTAAAGACATTGCCTCAGAGTAAAGAAGCTCTTCTGAAATCTTACAATAAAAGATTGAAAGATGACATCAAATCCATGGTTGATAACTTTGTAGAAATAGTGAAATTAGCAAGGCCTCCCGGTGAAGAGGATAATGGGAACGTAATTCGACCACTTTCAACTACCCAAGACCAGTGCGAGATGCATGTTCGAGCTGCTAACATAGTAAGTAATGGACAACCTTAGTGCAGTATTGATAAATTCAGTCCCTGTTTTAATTTTAAAAATCTTCATTACCCATAAATTGAATTAAAGGATTATACTAGTTATTTTAAATTGACTATAAATTTTTATTTGCATTGCTATTAAGCATTACCAATAATGCTGAATACCAATGCAAAAGTAGATACATTTGATACAGGGTTGTCGATTTTTTTCAAAAAAATCGATTTATTTGATTTAAATGATTTTTTTAAAAACTATATATATATATATTTAACATTTGTATATTAGACAATGAGCGTTACAGTCATAGACTTATATACATATAACAACATACCAGTCATTAAGGTGTACTTTCTTTAAAAAAAAATCAAAAAATTTAATTCAAAAATGTAACAACTATTTAAAAAATATTTGTGAACTAAAATATAACAATAATATACTTTTAAAATATAAGAATTTTATTAAGGAAAATAGGAACAATATAATAAAAATTGTCATTTCTTGTCTATAGATATATTATTGTATGTTAGAATATTATGGAATTTTACACTCAGCTGTTCATTTGTTTCATTACAAATACAAGTTTTGAAGCTTTCTCTACTCCTAATCTGTTTGACCCAAAACATTAAATAAAAAAAAATTCTAGATAAAATTTTAAATTCAGACATCAAGGTGCATTGAGTCACCATCAGGACTACCTGTGCGCCAAATTTCATGACTGTAAGTGCGATAGATTCGTCTGGACATTGCTCACAAGTTCGCAAACATTGCCTTTTATAAGTATAGATCATAGTTTAAAATGCACTATGTAGATGTTTGTATATCTTTTAAAGCATTTATATGCATTACTTAATTATCTTACATTGGAACATTATTGCAATATAAAAATTTGTTGTCCCCAACACTATTTAGTTTTCTCCAATATTAAAATGAAACTCATTGCATTTTACTATGTTCTTTCTTTGTGAACATGATCCTTTCACAATATTTATTTTATTTTATAAAAAAAGGAGTCTGTCATACTTTGCATTTTATTGTGTTGCTCATTAGAGATGTATTTAACCCTTTGCTCGAAGTGTGCCAGTTAATGGCACACCTAATTTCACTCGCTTCTCAACCGTTCAATTCAACTATAAATGGAAAATAATAGGTTTAGGATAGGCCTAATAGCACTCCTTTTAGAATGTATATGGCAGTCTTATGAAATTTGTTTCAGAATAGGAATTATTAGAGATAAAGTTAGGGAAAATTCCTTGACTCGGAGATAAGAGATTTTTTAGTTCTGGACGTTTAAAAATTTTAGCAAAATAACTCGAAAATTTTGCTCCAATATTCTTGAAGTTTTAATTTATAATTTTCTGTAAGATTCAACAATAATTTTCGAGTGTATCAAGGTGGCTGTATCTAAGGGGGTTCTCATGAGGAGGTACAACCCCCCCCTCCTCCTGGAATGAAGCAAGTTTTTTAAAAAAAAACATTTTTTTTTGTGGATTCTATGTCTAGACAATAAACTAAACCCATTCATGATGTTTTCTCATCATATTTCAAAAAAATTATTGCCTTACGCCGCAAAGGGTTAAAATCTTAATTTGCTTGCGTTCTCAAAAATAAAGATATGGAAAGTACTCTAGTTACATCAATTCGATGAAATATTTTTTTATGTTCTATATATTCATATATATTTCTTTAAATATACATTTAAAAATATTTTAAAATCACTATTTAAAGATACAAGAACAATTTTATTTCATTAAAGCAGATTAACTTGATATTTAAAATAAAGTGATTTAAATCAGTGATTTTTTAAAAAAAATCAGTTGATTTAAATCGCGATTTAAATCAGTGATTTTAATCAACTGATTTAAATCATCACAACCCTGATTTGATATGTCTAACTTCATTAAAATGTGGTTAAATAAGTTTTTGTGCATTAATTTTTTATATATTTTAAAGTGGATTTGAATTGATTTTGTATTTTGATATAGATTTAGCTGTTTTCTTGTACTGTAAGACTTCTTTAATGTAATGTTATTTTTATTCTGGAGAAAATCTAGGAGTCTCTATGATGACAACATTCTGCCATATGACAAATAATGAAATTAACCATTGCCCGTAATGTATCTGAGAGACAAATATCAATCAAATTCTCATAAATTTGATATATTTTCGGGTAAAAACTTTTTATAAATTTCTTATGGAAACTTTTTCTTCATGAATAAATGATGAAAGTTTTTGGGAATCTCGCCGAATTTTAAATGAGAGAAAAATTCATTTCTGATATACCTGAACATTATACTACTTTAATTCCATTGATCATAATGCTTCAAAATTGTCACCCTGTTTGCAGGATTCAGAGCAACTTTTTGTGCAACTTATTTTTTTTATAAATATTAATTCATGATCATAAACAGATAGTAGATATTTTAGAAAACGCATCTGAATCTGAGAACTATTAAAGGAACTTATCTAAAGTAACCTTTTAGTGGTTATTTGATGTTTGTGTTCTCGTAAATTTTTTTGTCGGATGATAATGTTCTGCCATATGATGCATAATGAAATCAACCTTTGTCCCGTATGTGATCTGAGAAACTACTTTTCACCCAAAAACATATTGGTTACCACAAGGCATCTCTAATATTTGCTATACTTTTTTTTTAATTTCTTGCATTAGAATTCAGAAGCTTAGAATGAAAATTTGATTCAAATAACATTTTGTGCATGATGAAAAAACTATTTATGAGCTCTATGATTAAATTATGAACTCTCTCGCTGAAGCACTGATGTTTAGATATATAATGCATGGCAATTTGAATATTCAATTAGGTTGTTAAAATATAGAATATCTATGTGAATTATTTTATCACTGAATTTGTATTTTTCACTTTGTATCATACTTGTTTTATCTCCATTAATAGTGCTAATTCTTGTGAACAAATATAAATTGAGAATATTCTTTATTAATGCAAGTTAGGATAAATAAAATTGATTTAATTTATTAGATGACTTAAAGATATTTTAATATAGTTATCAAGTTTGATACTGAAAGTATTTTATTACAAAGTGTTGGAAGGGTTAAAAAAATTTCAAAATTTTCCCTATTGCTATCTTTAATAATTCTGCTAGTGCAAGAACCCATGTAACTCTGTGATAATATTCTGCCATATGATACATAATTTGCCCGTACTTTATCTGAGAAACAACAAACAAATTAGTTTTAGAATATTCTACAAATGTTATAATGAATGTACAAATGATGAAAGTTTTTGGGAATCTCGCTGACTATATATGAGAGAAAATTAAAACTTCTGATGTACTACATTTTGTTTTAACACTAGTTTTTGAGGAGTATACATATTTACTCAAATCTGATGTTCCCTGTGGTATTTTTGCTCCATATTTTTAACCATAAAAAGCTAAATTGTAAGCTTATGGGTTCTTTCTCGATAGTCAATATTGCCTAATAAATTGAAAGTAATGCCTTGGGAAACTTTTCTGAATCTTAAAGAATAGTTGAAACTAAGTAATGTTACGAAACCATTCGAAGTACATTGGATTAGGCAATCAAAATATTGAAAGATTCTTGGGACTTTTGCCATGTATTTATCTTTAGTGATTATCTTGTTTATAGAACATTCCATACAATTCTCAATGATGATAACATTCTGCCATATGAATACATAATGAAATCAATCTTTGCCCGTACTTTATCTGAGAAATGGTATATACTGTAGGCAAAATATTTGTATAAGTATATTATAATGAATGCACAGGTGATGAAAGTTTTTGGGAATCTCTCTGACTTTATGAGATGAATATTTGTATTCTGATGTACTTTGTTGCAAGATAACTTGTAAATTCTGAACTGTTTGAAAAAAAAATGGTAACTTTTTTTATTTTGCATGTTACTTTTTAGCATGATTTTACCCATGTCATTTAATTTCTGCCATATGATTTATATGAATAAGGCATTGGAAATATTACTAATGCTAAAAAACATGTGATGCTTCTCCAGTTGAAGTTTGCGTTTATTATGCATGATGAAAAATTAATACTTATGAGCTCTGTGATTAAATTAGGAACTCTCTCACTGAAGCATGGATCTTGTTAAATTGTTTTATACGAGGTGTAATTAAAATGTAAATGCCACTAAATGGTTTTTTCCTTTTAAATTATTATGAATTGTTTTATTTTCTAAGGATTTGACTCCTGATTTAGTGATTTTTTTTTTATTCACTTAATGAAAAAACATTCCTGTATGAAATCTGTACCGGTATATTGAAATGTAGGCGTCTGATTTAACTGTGCATGATGAAAATTTTTTTTATGATCTCTGATTAAATTGAACTCTCTCACTGAAGCACAGATTTTTTATTGAATTGATTTGTATGTTAACAAGTAATTTAAAATTGTTTCTAGAGTAGCATTTGACCAAGTAGTCATTCTTGCTACTGAGCAAGACCCGAGATTTATACTGGATTTTAATTCTCGATGACTTACTCCTTTACATTCCTCCCAATTTCCAGTTTTGGTCCAGCGAATAAGACACTGATTTCAAAATTGGGTATCTCTGAAACAAATATCAATAGAAGAATGCGGTAAACGGTATGTTTATTATGTAATAAATCGGAGGGTTTTGACAGTTTGTTTATGAAGGTTTTCTAAGCAAGTTAACATCCAGAATTCAGTTTTAAAGAAATCTCATATTTTAAAATTAAAAATACTTTGCAATTTAGATTCCAATTGAAATATTAATGTACATGATGACATATTTCTTTCCCCAACTGACTGAAAATGAAGAATTATGTAGTCTGATAAATTTTTTATAAGACCAAAGCTGGTTTTGCTCTAGATTTTTGATTGAGTTGATTGATCATGATGATTATTTCTTTCCCCAACTGAAGTAAAAATGTGGAATTATATAATCTGAGGATATTTGGTTAGTCAAAGCAGTTATTTTTTACTGCATGTTTGCTAGGTTCATTGTATTTCTAAGGAATTTGCTATGCTTATATTTTTATATTTCGATTGAGTTTTGCAGAGTTTATTTGCTTAAGATTTTAAAATTATCTTGTTACTTTTAATGGACCTTATGTACCGTTTGGGTTCGAGAGTATAGAAAAACAGCCGTGGAGGAATAAACAAAAAGATTGGCCTATAAGTGACTCGGAAATAAAAAGCAGTTCCGAGTCGGCTGTTTAAGATTGACCAATGACTGCTGCCGGCAGGTCACGTGTCGGAGGATGTGACGTCACATGCATAAGGTCCATTAAGATGACTACTAAGTAGTATTTAGTTTTTACTTGTGTACTTTCAAATTTTTATGATGAACAAACTTATCTGTCAATCCATTGAACTTCTGTGATAAGAAAAGTAATTCTGAGAAATTTGAAAATTTTTTAATGGAATTCATTTAAATGTTGTCTTGTGTCGCATATAGTGCATAATATAAAATTTTTGTGTCGATTCAATGTTTTTGATGTGATGACTCGTTTCTTTCCCCAACTGATTGATCATGAGGAATGTATTGCCCGAGAAGAGCTAATTTTAGCTTAAAATGATTATTGATTTTAATTTTCCTTTACATCTGAATTTTTCCATGCTTATATTTGTAGGAAAAATTTATTGCATATTTGGTTACTTGGATGTGGACAGTTAATATCTTTCATTTTTTGGTGTATTGGATATTAATTTAGTTCTGAGTGGAAATAATTTCTGCTAAGGATCTTGGTGGTCTTATGTTTCTGTGATGAACTTTTAATATCTGTCAATCCATTGAATCTCTATGATAAAAAAATGAATTCTGAGAAACTGAGGTGTAGTTTTTAAAAGTGATTAAATTTTTTGAATATTTTCCTTTTTTGTGTAGTGATGACTATTTCTTTCCCCAACTGAGTGAACATGAGGAATTCACAGTCTGAAAGGCAGTTGTTATTTCAGTAAGAATAAATTCCACATAGTTTCTTGCATATAGATTTTTATCATGTTTTGGTTGGAAAATATGTATTTGCTGACTTTCCCATTTTTTTCTCCATCTGTTGGAACAAGTTTGGTTTCTTTGAAATTTAGAATGAACTTAATTTTGGTCATTGAACGTTGATCTGATTCTGGAAAAATAAGTTTCTGAACCCTTACAAGATGGATTTAATAAGGGTATTTTGTTTGATACTAAAGAGGGATGAAGATGAAATCTTCTAATTTTTACTTTGGTTTTCAGTGATGAAATTCATAATCTGTCAATCCATTGAATCTCCATGATAAGAAATTGTTTCTGAGAAATTGCTGGTTATTTTAATATCCTTTCTTGCATCAAAAGAATTGTTTTTCTCCCAGGGAATAGCTTTTAGTGTCTGCCTCATCATTATTTTAAATTTGTTAAAATATAATTTGTGAATTTTATATTTATAAACTGTGCATGATGAAAAAATTATTTATGAGCTCTGTGATTAAATTAGGAACTCTCTCGCTGAGGCACAGGTCTTAAACAAATTGATTTGTATGAATATGCAATTACAATGTGAAATTGCTGTCAATAACTTCTTTCTCTTAACTTATGATTGTTTTGTATGGATTAACTCCTGATTTATATTGATTATTTTTATCAGTTGCTCTCAGTGAAAACATTTTAATGAACTTATGTTACAAGACAATTGTTCTGATAAATGCTTTTAAAATTTATTACAGTTTGAATAGACATGAATACAATTTTTTGGCTTGTGTATAAGTACTGTAGAACTGCAGCACCCTGGCTTTTTTCAATATGTAAATATAATCACAGATTTATTTAATTTTGCACATATTTAAATCATAATTTGCCATAAATTCTTTTAATGCTTTCATTCTTTAGTACAAATGCATGGAAAACGATATTGTTCCCTTTGTACGGGCAGAAACCTTCAGGATGTACTAAATTCACCTGTCACGATTTTCTTTCTGCAGATGTTAGTAACTGTTGGTTTTTGTATGTGATTTGAAGGCAGACAGGACTGTTAAAAAAAAAAAGTCCTAGAGTTGTTAGATCTGCTTTAAATGTTTTTCTTCTCTGTAGGACCATATTTTCATAAGGGAAAAAAATTTGAAGTTAAGAAAATGCGATTATATAATCGGTCATTCTCGTGTAAAAAGTACAAATAACTGTAAAAAAAAATTGCATAATGTTTCCATTTAAGCTTAATAAATACCCTTATATTAGTGGTCAGGTTTTCTATTTTATTTTTTTACCTTTTTTTTAAAAAAAATTTTGACCTGTCTATATGAAGATGGAACTTTTACATTTTAAACAATTAAATTAGTTATTAAAAATCAGAGCAAGAAAACTTAACATTTTAAAATAAATAGCACTTTTTAAATAATGGCACTGTCTGTGTATTACCTAAATAAGATTTACAACTTCAACTAAATGAAAGTCAGCATTTTGCAGGAAAGTAATCAATTATATACTAGATTAAGGAATATCATATTTATTAATAAAAACTAGTACATCTCGTATTTTTTTTTGTACTCTCTTCTAAATTTGAGCATCTGACTGCTTTGTCTGTTCCCACTTTTTCTAAAAGAATCATTCCATGTCAAGTGATCCAGAGCTGGTTGCTTGATCATTTTTTATAATCAAATGATTTTTTGTATGTTGATTCCTACATAGAGTCCAAAGGCATAAGAGTTGTGAAAAGCACTTTCATTTGTTTCAAAATGCAGAAAGTCATCTTCCTTATGATATTAGCTTTTTAATCCTGTTTCAAATGACTTGTTGAATAAATCTTTCAGAAAATTAGAACAGTACAAGTAGGATTGAATAGATATTAAAGTATTTAATTGAAGAAACATAAATTCAGAAAGGGTCATTCTATGTCAAGTAATCCAGAAAAAAAAAATTGATTGCTTGACCATTTTATAATTAAATGATTTTTTTTGTTTGATTTCTACATGTTTAGAGAGTCCAAAAAGACTTAATTTTAATTTTTTTCTTTTTCTGAATTCCGATAGCAACCATTTTTGTTTTACAAAACATGCTTATTTTTGCATTTGTAGGGGCCAAGGTTGATGAAACAAAAACCAGTTTATTCAGAAAGATACGCCTTTATTACCTCCAGTATACGCATTTAAGGAAAATTGTATCCCAAATAGCTAAAGTCTGCTTAAAAGTTTGACTTTAAAAATGACAATTTTTCAATGTTTGAAGGCATGTAATTCCAAAAAGGAATCTATTCTCTATATTACTTCTGTGGGGATGAGTAGCTCTTTAATGTACTGTATTTACGAAAAATTTCAACACCGAGATTTGTTTATTTTAAGGCCCGGTGCACACTAGCCGATTCATGTCGTTGAAGCTATAAAAATAACAATAGTAACCCCCATTCCCCCTGTATGTCTCCAAGTGGGGCATGTAGCTAGTGTGTACCGTCCTTATAAGAGTTACAGGCTTTCAAAATCCTAATTTTGACACCTTATATCTTTGTTGGGGCAAAGTTTAAAAATCTGAAATTTTTACAGATAACCCCTCTAGTTTTATATTGCTGTAAAATGTCATGTTTGATATCTATCTACAAGTCAAGGTGGAGAACTTCAAAAATCCGATTAAAAAAAAAAACTCATTTTTTGCCAAAAATGACTGAGCATTAATTTCACTTAAGTATTATTTTTATCATTAATAAATTATAATATGATCTCAACTAATATTACCTATTGCATATAGACCTACCTTTTTTGAAGTAGCTTGTGCACACTTTAAATATATAACAAACTTGGAAAAATTTGAGTGTTTCATGGTCACTTCAAGTTTCACAGTAAAATTGAGACCTCTTTATTTACTATGGATACCATTGTTAAAACACTTTAAAACTTCAAATAAAAGTATTGATATATTATTTACAACTGACATCATAAAAGTATTGATATACTATGCACTTGAGTCAGGGTTTATCGTTCTACCTTGATTTGTATTCATTAAGAAGTTTTGATATTTCTTCACTTGGTTTTGGGGAAATGTTGTCCTTCATGTAGTTGTTGTAAGTTGTCCATTGTTCATGAGCACCCAAATCTGGTCTTTTTCCTTTTTCTTTGTTAAGCCCAAAAAATTTTGTTTGGAATTTCAATTTCTTGCATCTGCCATTCTAATTTTGTTACCAATTTGAGATTTTTTGAACTAATAAACGTAATGTTTCTCCGTGATTTTAAACAAAAATGGTTAAAATTGAACAGTTGGTTTAATTTTAATATTTTTCTGAAGTGTTCAAAAAAAATTTCCAACACTATTCTTCGTAATCAAGGTTGTGCGACGTATTTTCCCAACATGATTTCGTCGAAACCATGCAAGACAAATCCACCGGTTCAGGTTATTAAAGTGGTACAGTTATTTTGATTAAGTGCAATTGTATTATAATTATAAATTTTTCTTAGTTATGATGACCACAGAGTGGACGCTGAGAGCTTTGAAAAACTAAGTGGAACTAATAAATTGGAATACATTCACAATGGAATGAAAAGTTTTCGTTAAAGAACAATATGGTTTCCTTCTAAACTCTTTCATAATGATTTGACATGTGCTGCTATTTGATATTTTTAGTTATTTTGTGTGTCCATAAAGGGAGGTGTATTTGACTAGGGACAGAGTGTAAAAATCAAGAAAAATTTTTAAAAGAATGCAATTTTTTTAAAAAATTACTTTTGAGTGTCAGAATTATTTTGAATTTCAGGTGTAGGGATGTCCATGGAGGGGACTTGAGCCTTATATTCAAAGAAAAAAAAATTGAATTAAATAGTAAAACTATTTTGCTAGAAATGTAAATAGTTTTATTAAAACTTAAATTATACATATGAATAAAAATATTAGGACATTTGTTGCACTTTCTAATATTTATCACCATGGGACTGAAAAAAAAACATTTTTGTGAGTATGACCCATATAATAACACGTTAATTAAAAAATATTGTATTATAAAATTTTTCTTGTAAATGCAAAAATTATTTCCTTTCATGTGAATTGATTTTATACTTGTGCTGTTTTTATAAAGCTGCTGTTTAATCTAAATAAAACTAATCTTAAATTATATAAAATTAAAAACTGGCAAGATATGACCCTTACAGAAATGCATTGTTGTAGAAGTTACAGCAGCCCCGTGGTTGCAGTGTTCTAGCCGTCACTGAATTTAGACATGCCTACGGATGTATGTAACGCTGGACATTTATGATAAGGCTGTTCCGACCTTTCCATTTTTATTCCAGGAGTTGGACCTTGCTAACCTCAAACCCATTGCCTACGGGCAACCTAATCACCTAGGTCTACTGTGCCTTCCCCGTTTTCAAAATGGTCTCTCTGTCCTGATTTCCCCACACTGACTCCCACTATATCGATGAAGGGTTTGGGTATCCTGTGCTCTAAAAAGGGGAACGTCCTAGTCATGAATGTTCTGCTTAAAGGTTGCCTCTTTAGAATTGGTCTTCCACATGTATATGGAAAGGTTTTCATAAAAATATTTCATACAAATGTATTTTATGTAGTCGATGACATTTCTTTCCCCAACTGAAGGAACATGAAGACTTATTAAGTCTGAGAAAAGTTATTTTCTATGTTAAACTAAATTGCATTTCCTTTGTTTTATGTTTGATTTTTTTTAGAAGCTAAAACTAACATTTTTAATTCTTTTTAGGTTCGTGCTGCTGAATCGCTGACAAAGCTAATATCGGACATAAAACAGTTTCTCATATTGAATGATTTTCCTTCCGTCAATGAAGCAATTTCGCAGAAGACTAAGATGTGCCGAGCTGTACAAGAAAATATTGATCAAAAACTTACTGCTCTCAGAGATGATATGGCATCTGAATTATATGATCTAGAGGAAGAATATTATTCTTCTGCCTTTAAGTTGACACCTATGTTTTCATTTGATAGTGTTATTAACCATACATCATAATGCACTAGTCACAAGAGTTAATGATATTTATGAAATGTAAATAAGCAATAGTGTTCATCAGTATACATATCATTTTTTCATATATATTTATTAAAGTAGCATTGTTGTATATTTGTATTGAAAATTCTTTAAGTTAGAAACCATAAATGTTCAGTGATAAATGCCATTTTTTTTATTAAACTGAATGGTATAATTTTCACATGAATAATCTTGTACATTGCAACATTTTATACTGGTGTTTGAAATTTTTGAATAATTCTAAGATGAAGTCGTACTGTATAAAATTTAAATTTCATTCTGCTTGAAATTTGATTGCCAGAATCTGTACATTATTGTAAATACAAGAGAAATATTGTACATTAAACAAATACAGTATGTAAATAAATGCGTATTTTATTGAAATCTTGTTTGTTCTTTCATGAAACAATAGCATGTAAATGATTTAAAGAAATAAGGAGCACACAAAACGACAATAGTTATTTATGGAATTTTTATAGCTATCATTGAGTGAAAAACAGTATTTCTCATGGGAGTGAGAAATTTTTGGTCTTGTGTTGTATTGAAGCATTTTAGCTGTGGGAGAACTTGGGGTTAATTTTTAATGGGACTTGATTATTTTCAGGATAAATTACCTAAAAGTTCTTATTGGTGGCTTGATGTTAACACTAGTCTAGTCTCCTTTGGCAACCAGCTTGTTTGCTGACATAATTTCAATTGAATCCTTTATTTAAACTTCAAATCGTGAAAGACCTTTTAACCTGTGTTCTTTTAGTAGCTTTGCACATGTTCTATTTATTACTTATATAAATGTTCCTAATGGAGTCGAACTGTATAGTGTAACATATAATTGTAAGTTGTTGGTGCCTTCACCACTTTTTTATACCTCATGTGAATTTGATTTAAACATTAAAATGGTGTGGCACATGTGTTGATAAAAAGAATTGAAACACAACCATAATAACCCAGCTTACTGGATGTTGTGGATTAACTGGTGAAATAAAAAAAAACACATTTGGGAAAAGAATGCTCAATTTTGATTCGATTTTCTGGTAGTGCTTTTTAGCATACTTATTTTTTTCTCTTAAAAAAATGTCCCTGTTGAGTGTATGAATAAATTTCATTGAAGTTGAATGAGTGACTGACCATCCGGGTACTCTGTTGTCGGGGGGGGCGTATTTTAATATAGACAAAATATTCCAAGCCTACAAAAGTGGTGCCTTAGATATGTTTTACTGTAGCATAATTTAAAAATTAATCCTTTTTCATATTGTCCAATAGCTTGCCCTCGGTTACCAAGTTGGTCTATTGAATGGATTAATATCGGTTTCGGGTTTTCTTTTCTAGAATATAATTTGCATTGTTTAATTGCCTGTGAAGTGGAAACTGAGCTGTATGTAAATGGTTGTTAATCTTGACAGCAAGTACTAGCTGATGTGTTGGTTAGAAGTAATCTCATTTTTTTTTTTTTTTAAATTTTGAAGAGGAAGAAAATAAACTCCTTGCAACCAATAATAAATATTTTTGAATTTTTTTAATATCTGATTATAAACATGGGACCACATGTTCCTACTAAAAATTAAAAAAAACAAATATTCTTTTTTGTCGAAATATTGAGTATTTTCTTCCTCTTTTGAAATTTCAAGAAATTCGAGATAAGTAGTGTTGCTTGTTGAGTGACAATGTTGCATGCAGGTGTGATTGTGGTTTGGATATATCTAGAATACAGGATTTTTTTTTTTTTTTACCAGGGATGATTGCATTCAGGATTATTTACTGTTCAATTCGGGATATTTTTAGTTTCATTAGCAGTCTCAAATTTTGATTTAGAACAATTGTATCATTAAGAAGGTGGTACTTAAGGTTATATCGAAATCAATGGAGTAGTCAAAATTGTTGAAATAAATTGGTGAAAATCCAGTTTTGTTAAAATGTAGTTTGTTAGTGATGCAGAAACGTACAATACTAGCTTTACAGCGCACTAGCTTTCAGGATATTTGAAATGGAGTTGCAAACACCCCTGTTTTTACTTCCTAAAATCTGCAGTTTGGGTTTGTGACTATATCAAATTTCATTTTAAAACATATCATTTAAAGGATTGTATGAATATGAAGACAGGTTATAGAATATTGATGGACCAGTTGCTGTACCGACTATGAAATGTATATTCTCACTATCCACCTACGGCAACTAGCTGGTTCGCCATTGCAATAATAGTAATACTATATTTAAGGGATTAATAATTAACTTTATATCTGCTTAAGTATTGAAACTCAAAAAATCGATGTTCTCTGTGTGAAATAAAATATACATGCTAGAATAATTACTACTCTGTGTATAAAAAAGTTTGTACACCACATGCATAAAAAAAAATTGAGCACCTATAAAACATGCATACATCTGATTAATCATTACCTCTGCAGAATGAAACATGAACATTCTTTCCGCATCACTTTGTATCGAAGAAGCAAGTTTTAGAAACCTAAAATTTTTCTGTTCAAATTATTTATATAAAAAAGATTCACTCTGATGTTTTTTTAAAGGGTGATATTACTTGAAAACAGGCATATTCCGGTTATTTTCAAATTTTCATGCTGGTTTGTTGATTTTTGACCCTCTCTAAAAAATTTTAAGTATTTTTTTGCAATTTAAATACCCTGAAAAGCTTCACACTTTCTAGACATTCATTGTCATATGCCTCTTATATGGGTGTATTATCTATTTTGTTAGTAAGGTACTGAACTGCATGTATTTCTTACCACATCATTTTGTATTGAAGAAGCAAGTTTTAGCTTGTCCCCCCTCCCTTCTATACTTGTATTTAACATAAATCTTAATTTTCTTTGTTCAAATTATTTGTGTAAACTCACTCTGATGCTGTGTTTTTGCTTTTACTTGTTTTTTAAGGGCAATATTAGAGGCCATTCTGGATATTCACAAATTTTCATCTTGATTTTTGACCCTCTCTAAAAAATTTATAATTATTTTTTGAAATTTAAATAGACTAAAAAGCTTCACACCTTCTAGACATTCATTGTCATGTGCCTTTTTGTCCTTATTTCACATAAATCTTTCATTTTTCTTTTCAAATTAAATGTATAAACTCATTCTGATGCTATTTTTCGCTTGTGCATATGAAGGTGCAGTCTCGCAGAATATTCCACTAACAGTTTTTAAATCATCAAAACCCACTGCACCAATTTATGTAACAACAACATTCGAAGGTAATATCTTTCAGTATCCCATATAGTAACAACTGGCATTCTTCCAATTACATTATGTCTTCCACGTTGTCTTTTTTTTTCCCACCTCAAAAACATAATTAAGAATCATTAAACTATTAAAAACATAATACTATGGAATAACTTCCGTTTTACAGGTAGGAGCATTATATCTGCAGATATCTAAATTTAGTTGTTCCATAAAGACCATTTTTACGTTCACAGCTGGGTTATATTGTATTAGTTGATGCATTTGTAAATATGATTCTGCGAATGGATTTATATTTCTAAGCAGTGCATCTAATTTCTCCATTACATTTTGTAAACATTGTTCATTATTATCCATACAATAACTATTAGCTTCAGTGAAATCACATTTTCCATAGGCAGGCCATTGCGATTACTTATTCGTATATGGCGACAATTAAACCTATTTTTGTCTATTTCTTTCATCTGTATCTTTTAGATCTTTCCTCTGGAGGTTTCAGTGACATGGCAGGCCCTCTTCCGAGCACTTCTAATTATATTTTGCAGCTCCATTAATTAGTTAAGCGAAAGTTGAAAAAATGTTCAATTGTATAGTGGTTTGTTTACATTTGACTGTTGCCATTGACAATAAGTTATAAGCACAGTTTCTGTGCCATGTACGTTAGCATTTTTATATAATTTAATGATTTAAATTAAAATTTTTAAAAAATGGCTCTGAGGTGCACATCTTCAGCATCCAAAGTTTATCAGTGCCAAATTTGTAGTTCTATGGTTTGTTCTGTAGAGCGCCAACAGACACATAGATATTCATCTTTATTAGTATTAGAGATTAAAAAAATCTGTGAAATTTTGGCATGAGAAAATCTCTGTCCAAGACCCTATGGACGAGTTTTCTGGTTTGTTTACATGCCTGTACTACATATTTCCAGTGTAATGCTAAGTCAGTGGATCTTCAAAGCGGAAGTCTAATATACAAGCAGATAAAGTCAAGGTTTTTAATGTAAGTAAACAAACCAGTAAACTTCCGTTGATGAAGATTTCAGGAATAATTTATTAAAATAGAAGAACAGGTTATAAAAATTCTCTACATTCCATGAGTCATTCTCTTTTAGCATTCTACATCTCAAACACATGCTTCACCCTCAAATCACTGAAGGGTAAAATAAAAAAAACCCCAAAAAATGTTATATTGAATTTCCAATTCAAACACAACATTTTCTATAACTTCATCTTATTCTATTCCTAGAACACTCATCTCTTCAAAAAAAGAAAACTCAATTTTTTAAGCAGGTTGAGAAACTAAAAAAAAAAGCAACTCAATGAAAGGATACAGTTAAACAAATGAATTCTGATTATTTTTTAAATGCAATTTTTGCTTTGGTAATGAAATTGCTTCAAAACGTGTTTGCATTCATGTATGTTTATTACATTATTATCCTGAATTATCTGAAATTAGGTCAGATTTTTATTGACGGCAGTTTTCTAGATTTTTGAAATAGGGTCGCAATCACCCTTGCACATGTTTTAAATTGCTTCCATAGATAATAGTAAAAATGGGGAGAATTTCAGTGAAATTTTATACTTTTTTGTTGTGTATGTGTTGCAACCCATAAAAGAATAAAGTTTTTTCATACTTGTATATTGTTTCATACTTTAGATAAGAGGTTCCCAACCAGTGGTACGCGGGGGTTCAGTTAGGGGTACGAGAAAGTGATTTTGGTAATGGCGGAAAGCACAAAATATGAGGAAAAGAAATTATAGAATGTTTTTCCGTTCCTATGAAAAATGAAAGCGAAAACTATGCACGAAATAAGAAAAGGGAATAAGTAGATTAATATATAGTCAATTGAATCATTGTTAGCTCTCATCATAAGTGAATGTGAAATAATTTCAATGCTGTTTTCATTGGTTTTTTATGTTGAACTAAAACTGTTTTTAAAAAATGGAATAAAATATAAAGTCATAAATCAGTCCTACAAATTTTATTAAGTACTTTTAGGTAGTTTGACTCTTAAGCTACCTAAGCCCTTGTCATTATTACTAAAAACTTTTTGTGCGGAGGGATATAACAGTAGGAGGTACTTAAAAAGACTAATTAAGGGGTGTGCTAGTGAAAAAAAGTTTGGGAACCGCTTCCTTTAGATGTAAGTATGATTTGTTCATCTTTGAGTACTTATAGTTGATAACAACTCAAGTTCACAGCATACAGTTACTAGTGACGGAATTGCAGGTGAATGCTCCATGCAATCAAACTACTTTTGTTTAAAATGTTGTTTTATTATGCAAAATATCAGTTATATGTATTTAAAATCATGAGATATGTTCGAAGACATTAATTACTTTGGTTATAAATACATTAAAGTTATATTCAAGACTGAATGTGGCACACCTAAGAACTTTTGGCATGCTATCATTGATTTGTGAAAAATTATTAAAAATTATTTCAATATTTTAGCAAAGAAAACTGGAGTGAATAAAACAAGTTTATATAAACAAATATTTCTTAAATTTGTTTGAATTCTATTTGGCAATGAATTATAAAATTCATAGTGCAAAATTTAGTTGAGGGTACCTGTTTCATTTATCGCCGTTACATATTTCTAATGCTTTTTTCTAATGAGGGCTGGGGTGATCCTTGATAATGTCTCAGCTTTGGGGTAGGGAAATCCTGGTTTCGAGACCCAATTTCACCAAAGATCTACCCATCATGTAGGCTTGGTTGATGTTAAATCTGCTGTGTATTGCCAAATTTCTTACTATTTGTGTGTTGTAGACAGTGGCGGACTGGCCAGCTTGCCCGATGGCAAATGGGCCCCCTTAAACATTAGCTGATATGGGCCCCAGGATATGTGTATGTTTAAGAGAGAGAAAGGGAAGAATTTTTTTTCTAGAGAAATACCCGCGTCTTTTCTAAAGTAAACAAAATAGTAAGTAGTTTTATGTTTCCTACACAAATTTTTCTATGCAAGGTCGGGACGCAATGAACACCGATATCACCACCGGCAAGACAGAAGAGATCACCCCTCTGGGCAGGAAGGGTGTGGTCCTTGGAAATGTCTAAATAACATTCTTTTTTCGTTGTTAGTGCTTTTTACAGTAGAAGAACTGACGGACAAGCGAACAAAGAAAATAATCTACTTCGGACCGTCGAAACTTACCAAGGGGAGGGTGGAATCATGTAATTTGACAAAATGGCATCGGCGAAAAGGGGGCACTCGCCTGTTCGTGGGGGGTGGGGGGGTCTATGGGAGTGCTTCTTTGGTTATGTTAAAAAGGTTGTAAAAACGGTAAAGGACCCTTTCTTTCGTGACAAATGATTAGGGTTTGGAGAGTGGTATTCCTGTTTTCAATCAACAAAGAGATAGAGAGAGAGAGAGAAAGTAGAGCATGCATATCTTACAAAAGGAGAAAAAAAAACTTAGAGAGGTGAACTCAAATTTTCCCTATCTTTACAATGTTTTTCTAGTATTAAATACTGACAACCTGCGGCGAACAGCTGAATAATTCATCTTATTAACTGTATTGATTAAATTATACGAGACAACTTTAAATTCACCCACTTAGTTAATTTTTGGTAAGCTGAAGCCATTAATAGTTACAAAAAACCAAGAAATCAATTAGTTCAAAAATTTAAAAACAGTGGACAGGGAATGTATTAATTTGAGAGACAATGAAGTTATTTTTTTTTATTTTGGTCAAGCATAATTCAAATTTTAATGAAAATTATTACACTTTATTAAGCTAATTATAGAGTGAATATTTAATCTAATTCAACACAAAATGAATAATATAATCTTTAGGAAAAACTTTCTTTTCGTAACAGATGAGTTTTAAGATCATTGGTAATAATTAATCTATCATACTAATATTGTAAATATGTCTAAAATATAAATTTATTTGAAGTAATGAGGAAAGAAAAAAATTGGACTCAAAAACTGGTGAAATGGAATGCAATTTAATGCATTAAAGAAAGTTTTTATGTCGTAAGTTGAAAATAAAATTTTATATCGTGCTTCTTCTTTATCAGAAGACAAATATAATATTTATTGATTTGAAGCAATGGAAGTAGATTGACTTTCATTACAACATTTCAAAGTATTGTTAAATATTATGCTTAAAAATATATTTTTTTTTTAAAATTGCAAAACTAAGGAAAAAATTACACAGCAACTAAACTGGCATCATATTGAAAGATAAAAATTTTGAAATTTAATAATGTGTAAAACTTATTTTTATGTGATAATATTTTTTGAGTTATAGTTGAAACAATTCCCAATTCTTGCCTAATTTTTAATTAATTAACATTTAAAAACTTCCGAGATGCATATTCCTATGCTCTTATAGTATATGTTTGTACCAAATTTGGTGGCTCTAGAATCCACGGACTGTAGAACATCAACAGAGAGACAACAATCTACTCATACTCTCTCTTTTATTATTTATTGACATTTGCATACAAAAGCATGATAAGAAGTAAAACATAGAAATAACACTATGGTACTTCATGTTAGATTTTATTGCTTAAAAACTGAAATGCAGCTATATATTTTCTTGTTTTCAACTGGCTTGTTTGAAATTGATTTAGTACAAAAGTTTAGTTCTTTATACGTAAAGAGGAATTGCTCATTTATACTTATAAAAGGCAATGTTTGTGTGTGTCTGCGATGTCCAGACGAATCTATCGCACTTACAGCTATGAAATTTGGCACACAAGTAGTCGTAATGGTGACTGAATGCACCTCGAAGCCGAAATTTTAAAATTTAATCTAGAAAATTTTTTATTAAAAGTTTTGTGTTGTTTTGGTTGATTTTTCGCACTAATTTCTCAATAGAATGGTTTCGAATAATTGTACGAAAAAAATAGATACCCCATTGGAAAGAGCACGCGATTTCCGTTCTATTGAAGTTAGTTTTGAATTTCTAACATAATTTACTGAATTTTGGGATTTTTTTAAAAAAAATAGTCACTTTTCAAAAATAAAATTTTCTGGAATCCTTAAAACTCTTGCATCCGATGTTCTAATAAAGATATCATTTTCAAAATTTTTCAGCTTATAACTGCAACGGTTCTGTCGGATTTAAAACAATAATGGTTAAAATATCTTTCCCGTTTTTTTTAAATTAATTTTTTCCTGGTAGTTGAAAGATATTTTCCCTCTAGCGAGGCCTTCTCCCGCGACAGCTTTCCGGAACGTTGCGGGCAATTTCATTATCTGACGGGGCAAGGTGACTTCATTATTTTCGCTTTCTGAGAGGAAATGATTTATTTACTCGAAGACTTCGATTATTATTTTTAAGCGTGTCTTAACTTATTTCTTTGCCTTTCATACTTTGCTTGAGGTGTAATAAATATCACATTGTAATTTTTTAACGTTGTTTTGGTTTAACGGTACTCGGTCGAGAGGAAAAAGAAGCGGACAAACTCAATAATATATATATTTCTGTTTTGATTTCGTTTTTAAAACTTTCATTTAAGTAATTGTATGTGAGCTTTTTTTTTTGTTTTGTTGAAGTCCTGATTCCACGGGCAACGCCGTGCGCGTACTGCTAGTCTTTTATAAAAATCTGCAGTTTTTGTCCAAGCCTGACGAAATTTTTTACATGTTCTCTTCAAAACAAAAGGAGAAACACTGTCAACTTTTCAAAGTCCTGAAGTTAATTAAAATTTCAGTTATTAAAAATTGAGCAAGATTTTGTTGTTTCTCTTGTGATATCTTTCAAAACTCATTTCTGACGAGTTATTTTTTTCATTATTTTAGAAATTCAAAAAATTATTTTTGTGATGATATAAATTTAATGACAAATTACGAAAATATTATTACTACAAATCACTAAAATAATAATCATTCAAAGAATTTTCTTCCCTCACTCTTACAAAAAATACCCTACAAATGGACAACATTTCTCCTTCACGCTTTGTTGCTAAAACCGTATAAGAAAAATTTAACCTAAAGAATTTAAAATCAAACATTTTTCATAATACTTTTACTCGGGAAATTGATTTTAACCCAGTGGCTGAGAAATTTATTGATATTACACTTGGTGTCAACTTTGAATTTTTTGGTGTGTATCTTTAAAAATAATATGCTATGCTGTTATCTATTCCTTGCTTTTGTTTGAACTCATTTAATCCTGTTTTGTAGAGCGAACTATTAGAATTTAATTTTAGGATAGGGTGGACCTTGAAGAACGAAGTCAAAATAAAAATCATCACTGACAGTTTGTCTTCCATCCCTACATTAAAAAGTACTAAAATCAAATACAAATTTGTAGGATGTCCAAAATTAAATTTCTGAATTCAAAATCTTGTCAATCTCATCTGGGTCAAAATATACCGGAAAAGCCAGGGAATGATCCCGTAGCAGAGAAAAAGTGCTCCTTCTCTGTGGAGCTTGCTAACCTTTTTGTTAAGATCGCCACCGAATATGATTAAATATTAGTATATCCATACACCCATTCTTTTATCAAAGGGATTTGTAAACAACGCGTGTGAAGGATTATAATCCCAATGTTAAGAATAACCGATTAAAAACTAATAAATACTAATTATCTATGAGTCTTTCTCTATTAGAATTTAGTTGGAATAATATCATTATTTAGATTTAATTGAGCTGAGAGTCCCGATTATGGTTAAGTTGGGTTTCTATATTACGCCAACCATTATGCTTGTTTTTTATTCTTTTACTCAGGATGTTCGTTTTCCTGTTCTTAATAGGCCTGCATCGATTGAAAATATATTAAAAGAACTTTATCTGTAAAGAGTGAAATCCATTTTTGAGATATCGCAGCATATTTGTAATAGTATTAGTATTCGTAATGTATGATCTAATAATATTAGTGAATTTTGTTTTTCAAAGCTAAAGATAAAGAACATATTTAGAAATTCATTGTCTGAAGAGAACTTGGAATTCTCTGTATATTGCTATCTATTGAAAAGGAATTGTTGATTTGTATGCAGAAGTAATTATTGACTTACCATCCAGTAAACTCAACAACTGACTCGATATCTAGTAAACTCAAGAGCTTACTGAGTTCTATACTTTTGAGTCGTTAATCTTTTAAAGTAAGAAGTATTCTTTAAAATTATTGAAATTGGTACATGGTTAGCTCTATAATTTCAGTTTGGTTAAAAAAATTCTCAAAATAACAGTACAGTAAGCTATACACCCACCAAAAATGATTTAAAATTCAATCATAAATTTGCTTTTGTATTTCTTACTTTAAATAATATGTATAATACATGTATACTATAATTAGTAATTCGACAAGCGAAGCAAGGTCCTGTTTTCACTGGACCGGCCGAGTGAAAGCAGTTTGTTTGACAGTAATTTACTGACTTGTCTAATACAGTCTGTTTGCCTGTAATTTGTTTTGTCACAATTGTTCGATTTTCTTTGAACTTGGCATGAATGCTCTTTGATGTCGGCGAAAACGACAGTATGTGTAAAGATTTTATTTTTTTTAATTCCGTTTCAAGATGGTGGATGCTTAAATGGTTGCGTTTCATGTAATGCTAAGTGTTTTTCCACCGATTGTAGCCAAGCGAAACCCCGTTCATAATGCCTCCAAAGATACCTCTAATAATAACAAACTTTATCTCATTGTGATTTTGTTAATATTGATAAAAGCAGACATTTAACTGTAGTTTAATTAATAATGATAAAAGCAGAGACTTGCGCAAATAATTTGAATTCGGAAAATAAATGGCTAAACTTTTACAGACTGAAATGAAGAGCAGATCTTTTTCGGGGGGGGGGGAGGGGCGAGGTCTACTGTTCATAGAACTACTAGTACATATAACAGCTTTTTAGATAATAATATAATAATTTATATGGTATATCATGTCCATTTATTGATTTTCATTGATTATATTTATAATAAATAAAATTCAAATATATATATAGAGAAAAAAAACTATCATTTTTGTTATGAGTGGGCTCCCATTGACTGCTGCCAACCGCTATTTTCAGACCCAGTTCCGCCACTGGTTGTAGAAGATTGGAGAGTAAGGTGCCAACTCATGTGTCCTCGTCGGCTGGCTACTGTTCAAAATCCCAAAATAGCTATCTTGTAACTTCAAAACACGATGTTTTGATAACTAAACTAAATTAAGCTTTTGTCTAATAAATGTAGGGAAGTTTTCAGCATAAATTGAGTTTTATAACTTGGTGCCTGAAGCCAACAACTGCTTTTGAAATGAATGAGCGTATTAAATTAGAAATGAATATAGTTTGTACATAAATATGTTCCTTGTTTGATTTTGGTTATTTTCGTTTAACTCTGAGTTTATGTTTATTTTTTTGCTTTCTTTTGTATGATCTTGATTTCTGTTGTTCTCTGCTTTTTGTTTTGCTGCTGCAATTGCGCGCTTCTTAAACATTGTATTCATTTTTTTCTAAATTTCACTCTATAAATTGTATTGTTTATAAATAAAAATATTTTTCGTTTTTATGTTGTTCTAGTATTATTTTTTAGTTAAGATTCTTTTTTAAATTTATTCTATTTTTTCTGTTGATTGTTTTTAAGCTGTAAGCAGTTATTAATTTTTACTTCTATTTGTTGTGTTATATGATGATTATCTTTTTTTGCTTTATTGATATTAATGAAACGGAAACAATCGTTAGTTCCCGATGAAATATTAAGATGGCACCACGACTGATGCTTTTGCCATAGAAGAAATTTGGATGTAAGGTTTGAGTTTCTTACTTGGAGGCATCGAAAGGGAATTAAGAATCCCTAAAGATTTTTACAAATTGCCAACGACTAAAGATATTATAATAGAATTTTGTCATTATAATGGAATTAATTTCATATCAATTTCTCAACCTGTCGAATCTGCTAACTCGGAATAAATCGTATTTGATATCTGATTAAGGTGAGACGGCTACCATTACTTACATGCAATTGCCATAATTAATTGAGTTGTTTTATAGTATATTGGATGTTTATATTTTCTTAATAACTCACAAAATGGTATTGATAACGCCCGTGGCAGCGACTAACATGTTTTAATAAATCTTTGCGTTTTGAAAGTATAGGGAGAATTGAAATGAGTACCGTAATTTCAAAGCTTTACCGTGTAACACGCAACTGCATTTATTTGAAAGGTGCATTCATCCATAGATTTTGTATTAAAACCTCGAAAATGCAGTCCGCAGGTTAATAATCATTGACGATACAGGCTGTGAATACCAGCATCAGTGGTGTATTCGCAAATTAAGCAGTGCCAGAACCAGAGGCGGCCCGAGGTAATTTTACAAGCCGGGCAAGACAACAATTTGGCGGCGCGCCCGCGCAACCCAGGTAATTTTTAAATTCTATATTGTTTGATTTTAAATGTCCAAAAACAGTTTACTTAGAAATATGCATGTTTTACCTGCAAATATGACTTAATAATGTTTTGTTCAGAATTTTTTCATTTCAGAATTATTTAAGAATATAAAGAAATCTTACAGAAACTAAAATAATGTATTGAAAAAATTTATTTTAAAAACATATGATTCTTTACACAGTATTATAAAGTCTCTTCACATGATCACTTTTCTTGTCTTTTTATCTGCAAAATCTTTCGTAATATTCTCAATATCAATGTTCTGCAGAATGTCCCGTTCAATTGATAAAAACAAACCAATTGATCAAACCAACTAGTCGCTCCTGCGACGTGCTAGATCGCAGATGTGTTTTAATAAGTTTCAGTTTCGAAAAACTCTCTCCAGTAGCAATAGTTACCTGTAGAGTCAGGAAAATCCACTGCGTTAATTTTATAAGATGCGCATAATTCTTCAGTGGTTTTCTACTATTTTTTTAAATAAGATACGGCTTTACTGCTTAGGAATAATGTCGGGCAGCTCACAAACATTACTAAGTAGGAAAAATCTGAGATTGAAAAAAAATTGAGACTCGCCTTTTACGCTTAGGAGGGCAGTATAGGCAATGCAAGTTTTTGCCTCCCCCACTCCAACTTCCAAAACCAGATAACTTTATTGATTTAATTTTAATATCTAAATAAGCAGCAAACAATATGACAGACTGAAATAAAACATTTATTAGAGGATAATCGTAAAAAATAAATAAATAATAATAATAATAATATTTTAAATCTCGAGTATAAAAAAATTGAAATTTAAAAGTAATTTTAAATAAAATGGTTAAAAAATTACAAAACTTTTTAATATAATTTTGAATATTCTAATACAAAGTATCCCAGGACTGTTGAAATATGACCCAATGATCTGCTAATAAATCCGAAAACATAAATTATTCCACGTCTAATGTTCTGAATTTAAACGACACTAGATTTTAAGTCCAATAAGTTCTAGAATACACTTCTTGTAAATCAAATGGAAGCTCTGAAAATAATTAAAAAAAATAATAATATTGGGGGCCTCCTTAAAGTTGCAGGGCCCATAGGCAGTTGCCTACATTGCCTATTTGATAATCCGGCCCTGACCATATATCTTGCTTATCGATATAAAACTTTGATTCATTACTTTTTTTTTTATCCGTGTTGCAATTGTTTTTTTAAATCACAAACTTATCAAGTAACAAAAAATTAAAATTTCTGTGAAATAATTTGTAATTTTACAAGTTTTCTTCTAACGTTTGGCACATTCTGATGATTGGAAGAAATGTAATGGGAACTTTATACGTGCAAAATTGGTTTTGAAAAACAGTTTGAATATTATTATTTCAAGAGCTTATGTTAAAATCCAACAAACCTTTATTATTCTCAGTACTGTTGTCTATATTTTCGGTTTGCAAACTAATTTTGGTGTCTTGTTTATTACTAGATTCTTCAGTCACTTAAGACGTTTTCAAATGTTCTACTGCTTCTGGTTCAAGTAATTGTAACTTTGCATGCTCTCGCACTTGGTCCTGGTAAACGAGTTAACTTGTTAAACATTGCTTATCTAGCTCACCAAAATCCTATAAGTTAAGTTTTTTTAAGGGGCTATAGGACATATACTATCATATAGAAGGCGCACAAAAATATTCCAACAAAACCAACACAACTTTTGATATAACTTAACCCAATGCGCACTTTTAAGATTTCTGCTCAGTAATGTATAAATATAATTTTTTAAAATAACTAAAATTTCATTTATGTGGTTTTAATATTTAGAATTTTTGTATAATTGACAATGTTAATATTCTCAATATCGAATATTTATATATTTCAAATATATATTTAATTCTGAAAATTTTAAAATAACATACTAGAATCATTATAACAAAATTACCTGTGGTGTTGAATTCACAGGAACTTTTTGTTCTTGGTTAGAACAATAAGTTATATTGTCGTTCTTAAAGTTCTCTGGATTCTAAAGACCTTCTCTGGATTCAATATTTTCGATTTTGATGATTTTTTTCAAAATAGACGCCTGCTTTTCGTGGCTGCTATCCGTGCCTTTCTTTTCTTATAAAACGTACTTGATTGTTTCTTTTTTTCAGACATTTTAGCGAAATACACAACACTTATTATAGGCATAACGTTATTCAGAATGAAAATAAAGCGTGACATTCATCAGTTTTTCTTTCAACACAGTGTGCCAAAACGTTTCGTCAAAATAAGAATCCGATGAGAAATGGTGTAGACCAGGGGAAAAGTTGCATTTTTTATCCGGTTTAATATTTTTTCTGCCCAATATGCCATAAAACTGAAATACAATAGTCGGTTAAGGGGAACGAGCCTCTCTGACCAAAGGGAAAACCACGAAATGAAGGGAGAGTGTGGAAGAAATCATTCTAGGAAAATTAGAGCAGGGAGGGCCCGTTTTGAAAGCGGGTTGCGGAGGGAATTTCAGTCGACCGGGCCGCACCTGTGGTCAACCCGATCCTAGGCGAATGGGTTGCCCGTGAGTAAAATCGGACCTGTGAATAACCGACCAAATTGTATGGCCTGATGTTCGTGAAACAGATTTTGAGACATCTTCAGGGTCTAGAGGCTTGAGCGGAGCGCCTTTACGAAAAACTGAAGAGGGCGCCAAAATGAAAAAAAAAAAAAAACCCCAATATTTGCCGCTTTTGCCGGAGATCTCGTGTCAATCAAACCATTTTTTTTATCGCCTTTACGTTCCAGCTTTGGCGCCACACGGAATTTGGCGCCACGAGCAGTTGCCCGGTTTGCCTGGTCCTCGGGCCGCCTCTGGCCAGAACGCTCTGACCTGGGTGACAAAAAACGCAATGTTGTCAAGGTTTTTACAATTTTATCTTATTTATTTTTTTGTAAAGAAAAGCAGTGCCGGAACGGCGTTCCGGTTCCACTACATCCTTGACCAACATCGGCAGAGATATGCTACAGAAGGTTTGGCAAGAATTGCATTACAGATGTGATGCATGCCCTGTGACAACAGGAGCACATATTGATCATTTTTAATGCTTGCATTTAACATGTGATTACAGTATGAATCAACTCTTGAAGTAAGCATCTTTCAACTAAATACAGCAACTACTTGTTGCATAGTAAAGTTTTGTAATTAGAGCATTGATTTCGACTTGCCTTCTATTTATTCTTTTGTACGTTATGATTTGATTCACACGCACGTATCGTCTTTTTGCCTTTTAAGCACTTCTTTATTTTAGGGAAGCAGTTCGAAAATTTTTATATGGACAGAAAAACTTGAACTTGTTATGGATTCATGAGATCAATGAAGAAGGAATATAAAGTTCTTTATAAAATCTTTTTTTTTCATTCAACTGCAAGAGGAATAGTGCTGGTTTTACTTAAGAGTAATTGTTTGGAAATTTTCCGAAATAGATCATCTATATTCTTATCGGAGAACCACAATTTTTATATCGTTGTAAAGTCCAGAATATATCCCCGTTCGAATGAGTCGCGTATTAAAGGCTACACGCACCAGGCGCGCGCCTGGGGCCAGTGGCGCACCTACATAAAATGGCGCCCAGGGCTTATACCAAAACTGCGTCCCCCTCTTTTTTCTTTTGAAATGTGATCCTCATTTTCTTTTCGGAAACTTTATGCCCGGGAGTGCAAAGATTAAAAGTGCAAATAAATTTAAAAAATATCATATAAAACATTTTTGAGTTGATCTTGAGTTGAAAATAACATAAACCCTTTTGGAGGGACTTCAGCCCCGATTCTTTCTTCTTCATTGCTGCATATTTTATGAACAGAAACGAAGCTAAAATAAAAAATTCACGCTTTTAACTAGAAAATTAAAAAGAATTTCATCAATAAATTATAGATTCTTAAATATCTCTCTGACTTATGAATGCAATCAAAAGAATTACCAGTTTTATTTTGGACCAAATAAATTTTTTCTTACCACTGAGGCAAATTTTTGCGACATAAGGAATATCAAATAATTCATTTCATGCTGAAGTATATTTAAAAGTAGCTAAATATTTCCGTTGAAAAATGAGGTGAAAGTGTGAAATAAATATACAAAAGATGCCTGCAGCAAAGTTTCTAATATAATTATAAAAGCGTAATTTTATAAATTTAGATTCATTTATTTTATGCAGTGTAAAACTGAAATTAACAAAAACTGCAAAGAGGAATTTCGTGTTTTATAATTAAATCATATAAAAAATTAAAGATGTTTAACTTGATAATAGTATAATAATTTCAATTTTTTCGGATTTAATGTATTTTGAAAAACAAACGGAGGAGAGGGGAATCTGACAGAAAAGTTATGTCTGCTTGCTGTAACACAACTGGTGAGATTAAGCTTCTAAATGTCGAAGGTTTCATGGACAAAGACATTATTCCAGATTTATAGAGACAAAAGCCTGAACTAGACATCTAAATTAAAACTAAAACACTGAAATTGAAGTAATCAATCTAAAATTTAAATTTAGAATAATTTTCACCGAAATAAATGAAAATATATACATTATCGACATCAGGCATAACGAACTTCAGGCATGGGCATGGCGATATCATTTCTTAGAATTATTATCATGATCAGGATCATATCAGGATCTTCAAAACTACCTTTTCGCAACATACAACAGGCATTATTACTTTATTTGAAAATCACTTTGTTGGGAAAAAATCTGCTGTAAACCTAGCAGAACATTTGAGATATACTTCATAATTTAAATGTTCTTGCATGCTTATTTAATTCTTTGGCATTTTAAATGTAAATTCTTTTAGAAAATCCTTGCTATTTTAAAGAAAATTAGTTTTAAAAAATATTTTCCATTGTCAATTTAAGATCTGTTTGCAAGGTCTGCAAGATCTGTTAATTTTTACCAGCAATTGCAAAACTTTATGCTTTCTCTCTCATTTTTTTTTGTGTTTGGCAGAACAACTGCATCTACGTTCTATAAACACTATCGCACTTTCATCATACAAATTATGCAAATATTCAGTGTTTCAAACAATGTAAAGATAACGAACTTACGTCTTTTAAAGTTGATGGAGTGTTCTTACTCTGCCCAAAAAAATGGACGTATATTTCCCGTTCTTCACTCTTTGTTGATTGAAAATTGGAATGACATTTGCTAACCTTTTATCACCAATTTCCGAAGAAACTGATATCTATTCAGTATTTATCATGCATACCGTGAGAAACCATAAAAACTATCAGGTCAGAAGAAAGCATCAGTAACCCAGCGGAGATAATCATCCCTAACCATCTTCCCTTATCCGACCCGGTAGGATGAGAGCTCTCAATTGTTGCAGCTTGAGGTTTCCGGGTTGTAAAAATGACTGTATTCTTAAGATTTCCCCACACTTTGTTGAAATCATTTCAATTTTTAAGAATCTTAGGAATAAGAGTTTCAAAAAAAAAAAACCTACATTTATATTAAATGTAACCAATTGATTCCTTAATTTTGCGCTCCCTTGCAATTGCGCCCAGGGCACTAGCCCCACCTGCCCCACCCTTGTTACGCCACTACCTGAGACCCCGGTCAAAAGGGACCCCGAAATGAAGCGTTTTTTTAAAATATCGCAAAAGATAATTTCCCTCTAAGAACCTATTCACATGCCCGCTTTTAACTTAGCAGGCCCGCGTTTTACTATCACAATCAGAGTGACTGAACAGAAGAAATCTCGTTAAAGATCTCGTTAATAGTCGTTGGGTACTGCGCACATTTCTCCGGTACGATTCCCTTCCGGGTTCCTAGGGAAAATACTGAGCAACACCGTCCTTGGTTATTTTTATAGTATCACGGGAGGTCTGTGTGCAATACCCAACAGCTATCAATTTACCTCAAGTATTAATAGCTTCTCTGGAATTTTGCGGCTAATTTCTTATTCGACACAAATCGTATCTGTACACCAGACCTAAAGTATGTAAAAGATAGTTCAGATAGTGCTCCAAATGACCAAATATTCACTTTCCCGGGTTTGAGAAATAAACCCAATCATTGCAAAGTAAACATCTTCTCAGTAAGCTGTCATTTCAATGATTAAAGTGATTGATGTGCATTTCTTTTCATAGAATACCATTAGTAGTAATTGTTCAGCAGATAAGACCCTGTTCCCCTGCACTCTTTTAATTGTTTTAGGGGGTTGAATATCTTTCTTTTATCTGTTTGTCATTCACAGTTCTGTTAAACACCTTTTAAGTGTCATTTGAGAATATTTATCATTGTTTTAAAACCGCTTTTTATTATCACAATCAGGATGCTTGAACAGAAGAAATATCGCTAAGGATTTAAATATCCTAATGCATCTATATCGCGTTAACGTAGGAAAGTTTGCAGCATTTTTGAAGCTTAGACGCATTTGAAAAGCGACGCCATTCAAAGCAGTTTGTACGGCTGAAAGACGGCGAGAAACCAAGGCAGAATTTTAGTCAGATTTCATGAGGAATATTGTGATGTACATTACGTAGTTGTTTTAAAAAGAATTATTCTTCCATAGGGGAATAGAACTAATAATTATTAGTTCTATTAAGTAAAAAAATCAGCAAAAACCTTTAAAAAAAACCTTCAGGAAAACTGCAGGTATTTCGGACAAAAAAACCTGCATATTTCTGTCCGAAATACCTTCAATTTTCCTGAAGGTTTTTTGCTGACTTTTTTTCAGATGGAAAAAAAACCTGCGTCTTACCTGCATGCTTTTATGCAAAATACCTGCATATAAAAAAACTGTATCTACAGTTAATTGATCCCTCTTTCTTCTGACATCATCTTAGAGATTTCCATCGTGTCTCGAGTTATCTGGAATAATTATTAATTTCAATTAATTTAATGAACTAATTTTTAATTGAACTTACTGTACGACTTATTATGACAAAACATCAAATTCCTCCAAATCGGGGATCGAACCCGCGTTCATAGAGTTGGCAGGTAAGCGCACTATCCCCTATACCAGACAGCACATCGAAAAGGTGGGGAAAAATAATCTATTTGAGATTTAATTTCACCCTCTAGTAGCGCCATCTAGTAGTGTAAAAATCAACTATCGCCAGAACACGTAATGTGTTTTAAAGTTAGCTTATCTGAGTGACAACAGGTTACTGCTACATGTATAAACAGTTAGACCATGAATGGACAAGGGATAGAAAATTATTTCCAAAAAGTATCTTTCTGTCTTTCTTTAATACTTTTATAATGCTTAATATGTTTTTAATATTTTTTTATAATGTCTAATATGATATTTCACTTATAAATATTTTTTTCGTTTATTTCTTTGCTTTAAACAAAAAGGTTTTTTAATGTGTCAGTTTTCCTACGAAACGATATATAACTTTATGAAAACGATATATAACTTTATGATAACGATATATGACTTTAAAAATAATCTTTTTAAAATATTTTTTTCTATTCAAAAGTAAATCAAGATATGCATTACACTGACAAGAAGAATTTATTATGTTTATTACAGATTAAAATTTCTTATCATCGTGTTTCATACGGAAAATGGTTGATTCTGAATCGAATGCAATTAAGTTTTTTTCGTAAAATTTTAAAAGTTACATTATTCTTCATATATCTTTTTTTATATATTACACTCTTGTTCTTTCCCCTTCTCTCTGTCCAGTTCTACTGCAAGCTGTTTGAATCCGAGTTAGATACCATATTATATAAAACTGTATGAAACCCAAATAAAATAAAAAAAAACATTCATATTTCATGCATCAAAAGCAATTTTTATTTTTCTTCAAAATACCTGAATTAAAATCTGCTTAAAAAAATCTGCTAAGCCATTGAAGGTAAAGTGAAGTCTATAAACTTGTTGAAAAAAGCCTGTATAAAACCTTAAAAAAATCTGTACATTTCTCGAAGGAAACATGCAGCTTTTATTTTCCTTTAAAATACCTGTAGAGGTCTTCAAAATACCTGAATGATAATTTAGAAGTCTTAAAAAGCCTGCACGAAACCTTTAAATAAACTATACATTTCCTGAAGGAAACCTGCAGTTTTCATTTTCCTTCAAAATCCCTGTAGGAACCTTCAAAATACCTGTAAAATCTAATTTTTTAAAGGTTTTTTGCTGATTTTTTTGCTTGGGTAAGGTATGTTTTATTTAATTTATCATGATAGAGTTTTATAATATATAGCTGTAAATATTTAATGGAATTACGTAAGTTAGTTCAGCTTCATAAAAAAATAATATCGAACAAATTTCCTAAAAATTTTAAATACTTTTATACATACAAGTTTAAACACCACATTCATAGTTTATTAAACAAATTTTGACATAATAGCCTCGAAACCTACATTTAAATTCAGAATAAAATTTTCAATATTTTTTTTATCAAAAGATTTCTTTATATTCAATAAATTTCTTTATTATTTAGAATAAAGAGTAAAAACTTTAACCTGGGTTGTATTCTCATTTGTTTTTATCTTGGCATTGATTATGATAAAAGATCGCTGATTATTATCGTGGATTTAATAGAAATAATTCTATAATTCCGATAAAATTAACCGCTGAATCAATGAAATATATTTCCTCTAATAAACAATGCATTTCCAAATTTCCTATAAAAACATACCTCAAATAAAATCTTCAGCACATTTTTAAGTAAAAAAGAATTCAAAATCAGTTATAAAAATATTTTTCTAATGTTTATTTTTTAAAATATGGTTTTGAAATAGATTTTTACATTTTTCAATTCCATAGTTAAATTCCAAGAGTTATTTTCCCTGATCTGTTGAAAAGTTATCTAACTTTTGATTTATAATGGTGCTTTGTTATTTAAGTTTCAATTTCTAGGATTAAATTAAAACATTTCTATTCAGATTTCTGCAAAATGTGAGATAATATTAGAATATCATTTAAGAAGGAATCTTTGATTTTATTTTATAAGTCATGTATAAAGCATTGTTTAGTTATAATGTCTTGCAACATTTAATGTAAATGATTAAAAAAAATATCTAGGCAAATTTCAAAATAAAAGGTACAAGCTCTTTTAATGTAAATGAAACTGAAAATTGATTTTGTATAATTTTTGTATTTATATAATTTAATTTTATCATAGAAGCAACAGTGATACTTTAGCAGTGGATATTTCACTTAATAATATGCTTGATTTAATTATGTGCCATGAGGTGTAACCCTACAATAATTCTTGGTGGTGTGTTTTGATTCATTTAGAAATAATTAATCCATGTAATCAAATCAGAAAATATTAAATAATTTTCTTAAAAACATTGTCTAAAAAATAATTCATTTACACTATAAGGCTAAAACTCTATCATGAATACATTATTAATTTTTTTTTTGAGAAATAATTCCAACTGCTGATGAAATATTTGTGAATATTGGATTTTTTCTTTTTTGCTTATTTTTTTCCTTAGAGATTTTACTTTAGGAAAAAGCTAATTACTTTTACTTTTATATAGCGGATCCTAAGTTATTTCGATAATACTTCATGTGAATATATATGAACACAAATTTCAGATATAAATTTAAAATTACTAAATAGAAAACATATTAATTAGCGACAAATATTAATTAAAATAATTAGGTAATTAAAATAAATTAGTAGAGTAATTATAAAAAGCACTTTTTATTAACAAAATTTAGTCACTGTGTTTAAAAATATGAGAAATCATCTTAACTGACAAGTTGAAATTTTCAAATACATATGCGTCATACTTTCAGAGGTCCTCCAAGATCTTCAGCGCCTGGGGCTTCCAACGAGCTTAATACGCCCCTGGTTCTAATTAGAGTAATTTGAATCTGCTGTGTAAATTTTCTGATTTTTAATTGATTTTTTAAAGTTTCTGTCATTATATTTTTTTCCTCCGTCACTATTCGCATACGCGCCAAAAGAAAAGTTATGCTTCCGGTGTTTTAACTTATTAATTCTTGCATTCTCTCTTCTTTTTTTGTCTTTTGATGAATCACCCGATTCAGCGGAACATTTTCTATTCTAGTTCATTCATTTTCAGTTCTATCAGTTATTGTACGGCATATTGTTTAAAAGAAACATTCTTTTTCCAAACTCGCCTTTTCATTCAAACCATACTCTCATAAGGTATAATAAAAATGCTGGTTTTGAAAGTTTTAATTCAAAACGAAAGGAATCAACAGAGATTTACGTTTGTTAGGGAAAGCTAGTGACAAAATTTGCAGAAAAAGAAAAGGCGAGGGGCATATGAGAAAATTTGGATCCCGAGCAACGAATGGTTATCAGATAGTTGTAAATATTATAAAAATGTTAATTTTGTTTGTTTTAAAGAACATGTAATTAATGTTTTGATATATTAGCGAATTTTTAATGAAGGACTGACATAGAACCTCATAACCTATTTTAATACAAGATAAACCCAAACGAATGAAAAAGAATGGAGCAGGACGAGAGTATACAAAGATAAAATGAAGTTTATCAATTATTTTGAATACGATTTTTTTTTTTCTCAAACTGAAACTGTACCATTCTTGTGTTTACTCTTTCATTTTTTCTAAAAATATAGATATAAAAAAAGTGGAGCTCTACAAAAGAAAGATTTCGACGTCGAATAATACTTTCTAGCTTTCAATATTATAGAATACGCAATAAAAAAAATATAAAACCATCTAAAATGTAATGCTTCGACTCTAAAATGCTTAACTTATTTAAGTGAATTTCTTATATCACAACAAGACAGCTTATCAGAAGATTCTCACGATTTTTAATAATGGACTGTGAGGCAATGTTGCTCATTATGCTCGAATGATAAAAGAGAAATGTCGTCAAATCAAATGAGGTGAAAAGAAAATTTTGACAAAGTCGAAATACGCATCAGATCAATTAGAAGCAAGTTTTGAAATAGAGAAACAAGCCCCAAGCAAACATTTTTGAAATAAAATTGTTTTCTCAAAAAAAAAAAAAAAAACCACGACAGAAAAATACTAACGCTAACATTGCTCCAATTTTAATTATTGCGTTGAAAGTGGTCTGTTGTGCAACAGATTACAATTGGTTCAATTTTGGTCGGCAAAATACACACAGTTAAGAACAGCTTTCAGTATTTACCTATAAATCCATAAAATGGTGCTTGGTTTCCGTTTGCATGACTTGTCCAGTCGAGAGCGATCCTAAGATTTAATTCTGTGTATTAGCTTCGTTTTATTCTTAATGTTCTGATAACACACTAAAAATGAAAACAAAGTAAGCTTCGAGCTTTCCTGCTGGTACAGTGACATTGCCGTGAAGCACGTTTCACAGAAGATGTTTTCAGACGAGACCTAGATATTGGATAAAATTCAGCAATGAGTCAGCGTACTGTAATTTCCGCAATTATTGTAGTTTTTAATTCTAAATACCTAATTTTCACGTTAATTTAAATTATAGCTGACCAAATCTACTGCTCGATTCGCCAAAAGAAGTAATCTCCTCTTTCATGAGTATTATAAACTATTTTGTCCGAAAATAATAGTGCGACACTTTATGAGTCAATTCGTGTGACGTTACAGACACGTGGGAAGCGTACCGCGCATGTCATCTAACTTATAGTTGTATGTTGTCTTATGCTGTGCTGTGAAGACATGCCTTTTCCCTCCTGCAAGCTGCGCAAAGAGCTCAAAAATTATATTGCCATGGTGCACTTGACGTGTGTCGAGTGAATATGAATTGACCCCAATTGTCATTTTGTTAAACAATTTAAGTCAATCTATTTTACTCCAATTCTTAATACTGTAAACAGACGTAATTATGTAATAAGGGACCAACTCAGGTCCGTCTAAAGAGGCCCATAGTCAATGCCAAGTTTCGGAGCTCCTTTCTCCCTCCCAAAGTTCCAAAATCAGATACTTTATTTTTTATCGATTTTAATTTAATGTCTATATGAGCAATTTTTAAGTAACGACATTACGACAAACTGAAATAACAAAACATTTAATTGCGGGTCTCCTTCAAGAGAGTTGGTTCCAGTATCTTTCGCATATAAAGAAAATATTTTAATTTAAACTCAATTTTAAATAAAATTGTAAAATCAAGCACAAATTTTTTAAACAAGTTTTAAATTTTTAAATACAAAGTTTTCCCATCAGGGCTGTTGCTTTGTGAGGCAGTCAGTCAATTGGGGGGGGGGAAGAGGGCACTGATCTGCAAGCGAATTTGAAAACATGGGGAAAAAATCCTAAGTATAATGTTTGGTTATGTATAAGTAGGGTTGCCAGAATTGCCAAGCATTGATACGGGACGTTCAAGTGCTAAATAAATAAAACGTGAAAAAAGTGGGTAGGTAACGGTTTATTTTGCTAATAATATACCAATTTTACTAATGGGGATAAAAAAAATCGGTAAACCTGGAGTTTACATTGCCCACCTGTTTCTCGCCGATTTTTCTTGGCGCAATTTCATTTGCCGTCGCCAAATATTGTTTTGGATGTGCAGTACGCTTTTTATTGCTCTCTTATGCATGGAGAGATTGAGCACGCAATGCCTGTGGCATTTCAAGTGTGTACCGGGCACATTTTTTTAACTTAAAAAAAAAATCAGCGGTTTCGCTTTGAGCATAGCAGGAAACTAGTAGCTACGTTTTTTCATTGAATCTTAGGAATCTAAGTTTTTTATTTAAATTTCCGCACGCAATTCCTGCGGCATTTCAAGCATGTACCGGACAAATTTTTTAACTTTAAATAAACATCAGCATAGCGAAATACTCGTAGCTTCGCTTATTCATTGAGAGACGAAACACACAGAATAACATACACAGTACTGAACCGATATTCAAACCGAAGAATTCCAAACGAAGTTTTATTGAAATTCGAATGAATCGACCAATCTCATCGAAGAGATGAACAAAACAGCCCAATCGAAACAAGGCGCATATGGCGCGATGAACAAAACACCGATGAAAAGATTAATTTCCGCGCATGCGCACATGTCACTTATTAAAAATATCATTGCTCAACCAAAACAAATGTTCTCTATCTCCGTTCTCGGCGGCAAAGAATTGGCGATCCTCTAAAATGAACACGTAGGATAATAAAAATGATACGAGGCTAATCCTTTTTAGCCCAGTTATATTTTAAAGTTGACTTAACTTTCTTAATTGTGTCATTTTTTTCACATAATTGTAAAATTGGGTGCAAATCATTTTAAAATTATAATGACGCAGAGTTTAGGGAGAAAACGGGACGAATAGCAATACGGGATTGAGCAGTAAAATTCGGTGACAGTCCCGTATATACGGGACGTATGGCAACCCTAAGTATAATCCTAGTTTAAACTGTACTTGATTTTAAGTTGAATATAATCGAGCAAATGAAAGCACAAAATTAGTTTGCTTTGAAAATACTGCAAAAAACCAGCGGGAGTGGTCTCCCCTAAACTTTCTCGTATACTTTCCCAAAAAGGTGCTGTTTCCCTTCCTCCCGCGTGGATAAAAAAATTCGAACCTACTCTAATCTAGAATCCAATGACTATCAGAAGGTTTTTCATTGTAGATTAAAGTGATTCCAAAATATTTACGTCAAGAATCAGAGATGCGTGCGATTAAGCGCGAACCGATTTTCTACTCTTACCGTCTCAAGGGCAAAGTGGCGTAATCCTACCACGTGCACAGGCATTGCTAACACAGATTGCTTCCAGTAGGCATGCGCATGGAGTTCGTTTCAAAAGGAAAAAAGTATGCGATTATACAGACCGAAAGACAGTCAGCCCGTTGACGGATTTGGCCCAAAATTTTATACTTACCTACATTCATGGCGATAAAACTGTGTACCAAATTTTATCCATATAGCTATTCAAGTGTTTGAGTTATAATGTTCGCATGACCGCGAATATACAGACAGACAGACAGACTTCCCTTTGACGGATTTTGTCCAAAATTTGATAGAAACCTACAAATTATGTTTAAAGACCACATACCAAATTTCATCCCCGTAGCTCTAATAGTTTTCGAATTATCGTGTGCACAGGCAGACAGACACACAGACATAATTCCAAAATTGTGTTTTTCGGACTCAGGGAGGTCTAAAACGTGGAGATCCGTCAAAATCTCGAATTCGAATTTTTTGACGATTACAATACTTTCTCTTTGTATACTTCGTATACTAGAAAGTAAAAAGAAAAATTTCGAAGTCTCCCCCCCCCCCCCCCCCATAATTGCGTGGCCCTTAGCCAGTTGCCTAATTTGCCTATTTGGTAATCCGACCCTGGACCAACTCTAAAACCACAGTTGAGATGCAGCTTTTTTTCGCAAAGCAATATAGGAAAAAAAAAATCTACTGCTGTTTTTTTCCAGAATTCCATTATAGGGACGGATTGTTGTTCGTTCGATTTTGGATTGTAAATTATACGCACATAGATACAGTTTTCGAAAATGAATTCAAAATCCATAAAGCAGTAGTTGGTTTGTAATTACATAATATATGTAATTATTATAATTTGATCAGTTTCTTTTGTAACCGGTTTTTAGATATCTGCTTGATTTTCTTACTGTAAGATACATTTTAGAGTAATATAAAACCGGACGCAAAAAATTATGTACAATAAACATCTTTGCGAAGAACTTGAAGTATAAGGTGAGTATTACTCTTAGGATAAACAGTTAATCGTATGAAATTTTTTAGACAGTTGTTGAATCATTATACAGGGTTCCCACTTATATCCTTTACCCCCCCCCCCCATAACTTCTAGTCGGTGACAGATTAGGTCATAAAGTTGGTGTCTAGGTGTAGTGAAAAGGCTATGCGCTACTCGATGAGACAACTTACAAAGTTATCTATCGGCAAATTTTGGAATTAGCGGTCCTATCTCGTAAACGGTGAAAGATACGAGAAAAAAGTCAATTAGAAAGTTGTAGAGCACTCTGGATTTAGTATGAAAAGATACCTTGCTCACATTAATACTTAAAACAGAATGTAAAAAATGAACATTTGTTTGATTGTGATTTTCAACATTATGGCGTTGTGAAACGCGAGCAAAGCGAGAAAAGACCACCTTACGGACTAAATACCAGCCTGTGTTGTGGCGCAAGGGAAACACAAGAGATCTGCATTCATGGAGACCGTGGTTCTGTCCCCGCCGGTTGCGTGTTTTACTGAATGTCTCTGCAAACCGTGAAAACTTTCTGCTGACCTTTCAAAATCGTCTCTTCAAACGCTCAACTCAACCATGTCTGGTTTAAAAATCACATGGATTTCATGTATTATGCAAATGATGATGTGACGTCATACCTGTTCACCAGAGGCTACTACTATGAAAAGGATGTTTCTGATGGGTTGTACGTTAAACCTGAGGGTTATGGCAAAATTTGGCATTAAAGAGTATTGCGAGATGTTGTTCATTTACGTAAGACAAAATATATAAGCTGCAAGGCTGTATCGTTAAAGTTTTCCTGAAGGCCTGTATCCTACACGGCAGAGCATCTTAAAAGTTGTAAAACGTTTAAGGGAGACGGGCTGCGTGACCAGCCGACCTCGAGTTCGTATACCTCATAAAGTAGGACGCAAAATGCAACCTGAAGATGTGCTAGCATACGCTCTCGCCCATCCTCGGAGCAGCACAAAAATGATCAGTGAAAATTGTTGCCTCTCAAAAAGCCGCTTTTGGGCAGTCTCGAACGAATCAGGTGCTCGTCCATACTGATCTACACTTGTGCAGGGATTGCTACTGAGAGACGTTACACGTGACGCAACTTTGTGATGAATAACTTAGAGGACACCCAACATTCCTGGCAGACATAATATGGACGGGTGAGGAATGTTTTTTGCGTAACGGAATGTTTAATAGACAGAACGTTCATACCTGGCCTCTGGAAAATCCGAGATAAACTGTCGAAGTTCGACGTCAACTACGCTGGTTGATTAATGTTTGGTGCAGAATTTTTAATGACAGGCTCATTGGACCAGTATTTTACGAGGGAACGTTAACGGGACAACGGTACTTGGAGCTTCTGCAGGCAGTAATAACCGACTTTGTTGAGAATCTACTGTTGCACCAACTCCGAAATGTATGGTTCCAACATGAAGGCGTCGCTCCGCATAAGATTTCAAACGTTAAGCAGTACCTAATAGAGACATTCCAGAATCACGTCATCGGGTATGGTGATTTCGTAGAGTGGACTCCGCATTCACCTGACTTAACCCCATTGGACTTCTTCTTATGGGGGCACATAAAAGGGCAGGTATATGCGACCCCTTCGCCAACATTGCAGGATCTTCGACGACGCATTAATGTTGCTTGTGCCTCCGTAACACCTGCCATGTTGCGCAATGTGCAACGAGAAATACAGTCCAGAGTTCAAATGTGTGTAGTGGCTAATGGAGAGGATTTTGAGCAATATAAATAAATGATCCAGAAGACAGGGACGTGCCTCAGTTTCTTTCTTCCACTCTTTATGACATGACAATTTTCGAAATCGTGACTAAACAAATGCTCATTTTTTGCATTCTGTTTTGAGTATTAATATGCGTAAGCTATCTTTTCGTACTAAATCGAGAGTGCTCTAAAACTGTTTAATTGGCTTTTTTTCTCGTATCTTTCACCGTTTACGAGATAGGACCGCTAATTCCAAAATTTGCCGATAGATGGCGTTGTAAGTTGTCTCAGCGAGTAGCACATAGCCTTTTTATTATACTTAGACACCAACTTTAAGGCCTAATCTGTCACCGTTTAGAAGTTAAGGGGGATGTAACGGATATTAGTGGGAATCCTGTACCTGCATAAAAATATGAATGGAAATTGGATGTGGATAGATTTATAATTTTATGCATGTCTGAATTATCAAATAGGCAAAGTAAGCAACTGCTTTGGGCTCCCAACTTTGTGTATGTGTTAGATTTTTTGTGGTGTTTTCAGTATAATTTTGTGATTTCATTTGATTTTGAAGGGCCCTGTACTCGAATTTATTGAAATTAAAACCAAAAATAGCTTAAATTTCAAACCATTATTCGTAGAATTTTTTTTTCATGTTTTCGAATTTGCTTGCTCGTAGTGTGATTCTTTTTACAGTTGGCTGATTGAATAACATGTCAATAGCCCAGGCAAATGTTCCCTGCCTAGGGAAAATTGCAACAATAGTAAGAGGAGAAGCACTGAGGTACGAACGTTTGACAAGGGGAGAACGGAGTGACATTGACCCCCCTTTTACCCAGCCTTATACCAAAGGGCCACTGTTATATATATCAGTCGATTCTCATAAAATATTTTCTCTATCTCGTAGGTTCCGTTTTTTATAATATTTGATACTTTATAACTGTTTATACAAATATTAATTTAAAATCAATAAAAAGAATATCTGAAGTTGGGCAGGGAAAGGTCCCTCCCCCGTAATTTGCATTGCCTTATGGGTCCCTACATGGCTCTACCCGGTCCTATTTTTATCGGTTAATTAACATTCGCGTAAAGTGGATGGGTGTGGGGTTACAATCAAATAATACAAAGCATTGTGTACGAAAGGAAGATTGGCAGAACTGATTAGAAAATTGCACACGGAAAAATAATTGATTACGACCGAAATTCCTCCTCACTTTCCTGATACTTACGAGACTTTTAACGTAGAATATGTTTTAAAGATGGACCCACAAACTGAAAATAAAATAAATGCAAAATGTGAAAACAACCAACATGAGAAAATTATTGCTGTCCGAGATGTTATTAAGAAAACTCCAGTGGTAATGAAGTTTTTGTTCCGAAATGGTTTGCCGTTAAATATAATTGGATAAATTATATGCGTAAAAAAACAGCACATTCTCATTAGAGAATATTTTTTGCAATGTCTTTCAGTTAATATTACCTGCGATAAGAAAAAGAAATGTTTGGTAGAAGTAATCATGTTTCAATAAAAACGGTATTACAAATATTATATACTTATAAAATAACGAAGCTTATTTTTTAAATTAGGGTAATAGTAGCGGCGATTGGGTGGCAAAGAGGGGGCAAAAAATTTATAGACACAAAAAAGTAGCCGGGAGTATAGACAACAAGATTGAAAACATTTAGTTACAAAATTAGCTAACTGCCCCGGACACTATTTTTTTTTATAATTCTTAGTTTTAGGCAGCAAAATGAAATACAATTAATTTAACAATTTAATTTTTTTCCTCAAAAAGTGGAGATGGGGAAGTGATCGCCCGCCACTGATAGTTGTTTCCTTGCAGATCGATAATTTCTAACTTCTACATCACACTATCTCTTGAAAAGTGTCACGTCCGCATTTGAAGTTTTGTCTTGATGTTCAATGTATTTCAAGACTGCTTCAGTAACATTTAATCCATTCTTACGAGTCATTCCAACATAACTGACCTCACTTGACTGTCTGGTTTTCAAATTCTCGTTTGAGACAACAACTCAATGAAACTTCGACTAATTAAATACAAAAACAGACACAAGAAATTATCGAAAGATTAATACTACATTTATAACAACAGCAATCTGATCGAACTATAGAGACGATTTTCAATTTTTAATTAATTGAGAGCCGATATCGGTTAAAAAGGAATCTTAAATAATTTGATGTTGCATTACCAGAAAGAACTGGATCATAACGCCCTGCCTTAGCGTCCGGGATTCTGAATGACAGTGGCCGTTACGACAGCTCGAGTACTGAGGCCAGAGTCCTAGTAGTACAACACCGGACCACGGCCCGACCCCTCCCGAAAGAGGTATGCACTATCACTGGTGGAGGGACACAGAGCCACACCATTACTATGCCCACAGGAGAGGCGAGTTCCTGCTCACTTATCCGGCAGCAACTCATATCCGTGTACTCTCGGTGTCCCCCTCTGGGGTTTGGTGCCGGATAACGAAACTCTACTGTAAAGCATTCAAGGAGTAGTTCATTTGTGTTATTAATATGTTAATGTTTGATGGCTAGTAGGGATGCATCTGCAAATTCCAACATAAGTGATACGACACACTTGAGGTGCAGAAATCGTTCAAAACTCTCTACAGATCAGACCGTTAGACGTAGGGGTACAAAATTTGCCAGTTAGTTATTGAGTAGTAGGTGCTAACTAAGAAAAGGTCGTTCAAAATTTTAATTAGATTTCTTATTAAAAATTAATTGAAATTTTATCGTTTTTCCTCAATTACAGCGGAACATATTCCTGCACAAGAACCATTTTCATACCATTAAATTTTTTTAAAAAAATATTTTCATACGAAAAAAAAGCTTTTCGGCGATGCCAACTTTATTTCCGTACAATTCTTTTGCCTAATTTTAATAAGTTAAAAACATTTTTAAGTATACTTTAGAACAATACTTTTCATTGTTTTAGTTAATGCATTTGAACAAACGCGCGTTGCTACGATATTAAATACATTTTTTGGTGCTATCGTTGCTATATAATCTTTATATATAAAAGGCAAATACCATTACTTACTGACTGACTCACTCATCACGAAATCTCCCAAACCACTGGGACTAGAAACTTGAAATTTGGCAGGTGGTTGCTTTTGGGTAGTAGGTGCTCACGGAGAAAGGATTTTTGGAAATTTTTAATAAAATTTTAATTAATTAAAAATTACCTTAAATTTTAACGTTTTTCCTCAATAACTTCGGAGCATAATGTTGCACAAAAATAATTTTAACATTATCTTAAATTTAAAAAAATAGCTTTTCAATGCCACCAATTTTATTTCCATGCGACATTCTGTTTAATTTTAATTAATTTTTGAAAATGTGTTCGAACACAATTTCTAGCGTCAAAATCGGACAGAGCAACGGCGTAGCTTACGGTTCCTCAGGGTAACGGTTCTATTTATAGCACTGGTGGGGAGGAGACGGTTGGTGACGGGTTACGATCAAGAGATAAATGCTACCCAGTTCACACCAGTGGCGGCGAGTTCAGGTCAGTCGCCCATCTACTTATTTAGGGAAAGATTAAATTTTTATTTGATTTTAGCTGCCTTAAACTAGGAATCACAGAAAAACAATGGTATTCGCGAAAACTAGATAATTTTTAAATTAAATTTTAAAATTTTATTGTCTACCCCTATACTCCCGGGTGTTTTAGATGTCTATCAATTTTTTACCGCCTCATTTTTTCAACCCAATCTGGCATACACAGGTTCACACGGGGCGTCCAGCAGGCTCGGCTTTCGCGGCCATATTCAGCGTTAATCATTCTACCGATGAGTGATAGATGAATTGAGTGAGAGTTATTTGAGATGTAGTTTTTAAGTTTCGTTAACAGTGATGCATCATACAAAATTTTATCGCTGTCATTTTAAAATTTACGTCTTTATATATTTTACTGTGTGCCAAAAACAATAAAATGTTCTCGTTTTTGTTCATCTTTCCTGAGTTATCGCGGGTGCAACCGCGATGGGGGGATGCTATAATTAATATAAAATACAAAAATAAAAACTAATTTAAACGGGCGAAAGTTAAGAATAATTTTAAAAAATAATATAAAAACAGGCGAATCAAGTTTAAAACATTATCATACTGCGGTGTTTCGGACTAGAGGTGGATTTTAATTTTTAAAAAAGAGGTGGATTCTTCATTAATTTTTTTATGAGAAGAATTTACAAAAACCTCTGTGAAATTAATTTTGCAATGTCAGTTACAAAACTCTTTACGTCAAATCTGTAACCTTCGAGACGTAATGTATAGTAATGATTCCACCGTCACTAAAAATAAGAGATTTTCCTCCTCATGTATCAAGGTTATTGCACCTTCAGCGGGATTGAAATGCAAATTGGTAAGTGGAAATGTTTATTTACGACGGAGAAGGGCCTCGAGCATTGCGTTTGACCTTTCCAATTCTTGAACTGGACTTAACTAAGGGCAGAGTCAAGTGAAAGCATAATACTAACTCATAATTGGCGGCCAGTCTGTTTCTATCCACTTAGTAAAACCTGCCTAACTTGAAATATTAACCACATAGCTCTGTCTCTCCCCGGTAATTTCAATGTCTTAGTTTTATCTTAGCCAATAATGTATCTAAATGAACTCTCTGTTAGGCGAGCAGCAAAGAATTACCGAGATGAATTATTCCTGTCTAATGATTTTAATTGGGATAGATAAGATTCCCTTTGTATCACTCTCGGGCAAAGTATATCATTAATTTCTTGATTTATTCAATTTATTAGGTGTTCAAAGTAATTAAATTGTCATTAAATGATTTCCCCCCGTTTTTTTAGAGTAATAAACTAATTTTAGGAGTTACAATATACGATATTAACGTTTATTTAAGAACAACCGCCTTTGGCGACCGGTATTATTCGACGGGAACATTTTCTGTGTTTAACTTCAACTAAATATCTTATGTATAGCTTGGTTTTCATGGCTTCCTCAGCAAAATATTTTTATACTTTGTGATAGAAACTTAATCTTTGCTGTTTTAGAATGCTTACTTTGTCTTTTCGCCGTAGAAGGGGGCACATCGAGTACGAGGAAGAGAAGTTGCCTTATAAGTAGGCGGATTCTCCGTCTCCCTGGTGGTTCAATAATGGTAGTGAGGCTGGTTAACAATCTCATCGCTAATGACGTTATGTACCTCCTTGTGAGGATTCAACGAATGAGACACTCGCGATGAGATCTTTTTTCGCAGGATTTGCTGTTCTCGTTTTATCTGCTGCGTTCGGTCGTACATTTCTTACTGGAAGACTTAGTGAAACGGCAGTGTATTCTTTATGTCGAATCAATTCATGCGACGTTACTTTCGCATGAATTGATCTATTGATAAATTGATCATCTAACTGCGTATGGTTTTACGTTGTAATTCCACATTCTTTTTTCTCCTGCCGGATGCTTAATGGATTCAAAAATTAAATTTTTGCTGCGCATTCATGTGAGCACAAATCAGTACGTTCACTGGTCTGTGGTGTTACCGGAGATTTACCTTTAACGTCAAACCGGTAAAGATATTTCTTTTCATAAAGCGATATTCACCTTTAGTTGAAGTCTGCCAATTTTAGATGGTTCAGTGATCAGAGATATATTTTGAATTTATGTAAAAAAAAGAGTAAAAATTTTAATTTGATATTTTATGTTACGTAAACAGCGAAAATAATTCGATAAAAATTTGTCTTAAGTTTAATTTTTAAGGCATACAAATATTATTTCGCATAATATTATTTCTAATTTAGATCTCTTGCTCAACTGTCTATGATGCCAATATTATAGGGAGTTTGTTGCCCATTTATTGTTTGTATTTCAGAGAGAATGATGCATCATGAAAAATAATGCCGGGTCGGACGTCTTTCCTCTGGTATGGTGTGAAGTTAGAAAGATGGTGCCGGTTCGACTATTGTACCTGTTTCTTATACAAGGCTGAAAATTAGAGGTCTGACTCCAGTAAGTCCTCGAGTGGAATGCCAGCTGAAGCATTCGTTTTCGTTTCCTGCTCATGATTTAAAATTAGCAAGTAGTGACCAGCAGTCGTACTGTAGCGTCAAAACGGAATAGATAAATTTAACCAGGAATGGAAACGTGAAATCATGATTAATGTGACCATTTATTAGTTTTATCGTAACGGGACATCCACTAATTTTTAGGTATTAGTATGCGTATTCAAGGAAATGCACGTATCTTCAGTTTTTATTTATTGGTGAAAAGTACAGGAATGAACAAGTGAAAATAAATAATCTGCGTGATCTTGTATTTTTCCTGAAAAATAAATTTTTGCTTCAGTATATATTTGGAGATCATTTCAAATAAGAATGAAATTCTTAGTAGGATTTCTTAAAATTTACTTTGGTAATTAACATTGATTTAAGAATTGCGACCTACAGCTATGCTTTTTCGCTCATCCACAACTTCTCCAAAAAAAGACCCTTTCTACGGATGCATTAGTACAGGACAGAAGTAGAATATCCTTAATAATTGTACGAAAGTTCGTATGATTCAAATTATTGGAGTTGGTGTGTTGGTGGCGTGGTTGGAGTCAAAAGTGTTTGAATGATTTCACCCAACGACTTTCAGTTGAAACATTTCCCGTGCTTCATTCTGTCACTTTTATGTGGTGTCATGTAGTTAGAAATAAGTGCGGCCTAACAGGCTTCTGACCGACTTGCATCTGTGTGACACCGTCATCGCCGTGCTAATAGGCACTACCGTCGGATTTTTAAAAATTTTTCTCACCTTTTCTGAAACTGTAACCGTTGGTTGCTCTCTTTATGAAAACGGGACGGTCCCGTTCAAAATGGGACGAATTGTCACATTAGTCATGATTAAAGTGACCATTTATTTTCCCCCTCGAAACGTCACATCTACTAATTTTTAGGTAATAGTACGTGTATTCAAGAAAATGCATATTTCTTCGGTTTATATTTATCAATAAAAAGAACAGGAATAAACATGTGAAAATAAATATTCATGAGATCTTGTATTTTTTTAAATAATAAATTTTTGCTTCAGTATATTTGGTGTTGATTCAAATAAGAATAAAATTCTTGGCCGGATTTCTTAAAATTCACTTTGTTAATTAACATTGCTTTAAGAATTGAGAATTACAACTGTGTTTTTTTCCGCTCGTCCACAATTTATTCAGAAGCAAGGTGCATTAGTTCCGGGTAGACATAGAATATATTCAATAATTATGCGAAAATTCGTATGATTCAAATTATTGGTGTAACAGTGTGAACAATTCTGCCCAATTCCTTCTGTCCCTTTTGTGCGGTGTAAAAAAAGTTAGAAATATGTGCTAGCTAGCATGCGCGTGTGAGAACAACAACTGAACTCGAACAACGGGACAGGCTACCTAAAAAGGGGACTTATTGTCACTTTAGTCATGATGCGAATTCACAAATCAAGAAGCGAATAAATTCAAAACTTAATTTAAGCATGCTGGCATTAAAATGTTTGTCACATAAAGATCTTTTTCATCACTGGAAACAACTTTAACAGTAAAAAAAGCTTTAACTTTACTATGAAAAAAGCGTTAAGCTTGAATATTGGAATAAAAAAGAATTTATTTTTGTTAAAAATTAATTCTGTTGTTTTAAGTTTTAATCATCTTCAAGCCTTTAGAGTTTTGTCTTAGAGAGACATAATCTTTTTCAACTTAGAAGATTAAGTAAAAAAAGCTTTTACTTAATCTTTTTCGTAAATACATTCGAAAAGTTGGGCATTAACGTAACTTTACCAAACGAATATAAAACAAATTTGACTTTCTGCAATAAAACCACTCCTAGCATTACGACCCAACATTGTTAAAACTAGAGTACATTTACCCTTGGATTAATCGAAGGATGATTTATTACACAGCCGGAGAAGTATCCGGAAAATTGCTCCGTATACTCTAAGAGTCTGGGAAAACAATCGTAATTGTATTCATTAATTCGGCAGAGTTTGCTGTACGTTTCCAGAATAAACGAACAGCGCCATGTGTGCGATTCACAACACGTCTCAACCTCCGATTTGTCACTCATGCACGTCTAATGCAGCAGCTGGTACTTCACCCTTCCGTTAAATGCAAATGAGTTGAGACTTATGGAACTCCATCCACAAAACAATTGCATTTATTTTGCTTCAGAGATGAATGAACGAGCGTGTCATCGCGATTATATTAGCTTCCATTATGTTCTATCTCACTCTGTCTCTAAAGGTTATTACAATTTTATTCCAGAGTTCAGGTTCCGGCGAAAGTTCTCTCCAGTTCATTGTCCTGGCTTGGATGGGGCCGAGGCGATGCTGACGGGCACCTGCATTTTAAGTCGCGGTAAATAAAGGCAGAAGACTTCCATGATGATAGGCCTAATCATAAACAAAATTCCTCGACTGGCAGCAACTGGAAATCTGGTTCTTTTTGAAGTGGAATCTCGGTGACAGAAAATAGCTACATGTAGTTAAGATTGTTTTTGCTATTTTTTGATGGTTAGGAGTCTGGAATGTTCTCTCAATAATATAAATACTAATACTACTTGTTTTCTTATCTGCTTCGAGGAAAAGGAAATTCAAGAAATAATTCAAAAGTTTCAGTTCAGGAAAGAGGTGAACTGGTCATTTTAATTTTTCAGGTTCATAAAATTAAAAAAAATGAACAAAATTCCCATGTGATGAAAGAAAAGTTTTCCTGTGAAAGGATTTAAAACTTAAAAACAGTCACGAATCAATGAATTTTCTAGACAATCGGCAGAAGAAAGCAAGGCGATTTTATTACGAAAGAGAATTTTTCGCATAAAAGGGTTTTTTACTTAAGAGCTGTCACGAATTGTGATTCAGTAGTTGTATAGAGGAGAAAAAATATTATGTAATGCAAAATTAAAATACAAATAGCGTTGCATACAAAACTGAGCTAACATTTAGGAATGCTCTTATTGTGCTAATTTCTTATATCTATAATGAAATATACATTGAAGTGCCAAAAGTCATGGGGTACCTCCTAATACCGCGCAGGAATGGCGCTAGAGTTTGCCCGACAGGGCGGGGGCAAGTGTAATGAAATTGGTCTCAAATTTTCGCCAGATTATTATTTATCAACAACAGTTGAATACCCCGTACAAAAATTTTCCCCGACGGGGGGGGGGGCACAGCATTCTCGGTAGGGGGGCTCCCTGGCCTGGTCCCCCCCCCCTCTATGCCACCCCTGATACCGCGTAGGACCTAATTTTGCCCATTGAAGTGAAGTGTAACGCGACGTGGCATTGACTCAACAAGTCGTGGGAAGTACAATCGTCGGAACTCAAATTTTACAGTGAAGATTTGGTCACGAGATGACCGACCAGAAACTGACGAAGAAAATGATTTGGTCTAATCCCGTTTCACAGAAAGCTGATAATGATTCGTAACTTTCAACAATGGTTTTGTTACCTGTGGGCAATACTTGCATATAATCTGGTAAAAATAGCGTGCATATTCGATAAGATATAAAGGTTTTTCTTAAAAAGCTTCAAATTTTCCACATGTTTTTTGCTTATAGCATACAAAATTTTCAACCAAGTTATAAGAAACTTACAGAATACGCGACAATATGTTAGAGAAGCATTGTATTAAAATTTGAAGTAAATATTTTGAATATTAGAGAAAATATGAGTATTTGCAGTAAATAAATTTTTATTGCTCATGTGCGGAACATAGTATAATTTTTTCTTTTATAATTTGGAAGCCAGAAACACAGGGCAGCTTATATGAAAATTCCAGTTGAATAACATTAAGATATAGAAAGATATCAGCATTCCATCGAGTAGAATTTCTGTTGGTCTCTAAGAGAAACAAAGTGATGATGGTTTTTCCACAAACTGATATTTTTTAAACTTGAATCTTCGAATAGTTTTATTGAATATTATAGAGGTTAAATATGCTGAACACCATACATACTTATAAATTAAAAACTAATTTGAATTGCGGTTCGACGATTACTATTCGAAGATTCAAGTTAAAAAAATATCAGTTTGTGAAAAAACTATCATCATTTTGTTTCTCTTAGAAATCAACAGAAATTCTACTTGCTGCAATGTCGATATCTTTCTAAATCCTAATGATATTCGGCTGTAATTTGAATATAAGCTGACCTGTGTGTCTATCTTCTAAATTATAAAAGAAAAATTATACTATTTTTCGCACATGCGCAGTAAAAAAATATTTACTACAAATACTCATATTTCCTCTAATATTCAAAATATTTACTTCAAATTTTAATAAAATGTTTCTCTAACATATTGTCGCGTATTCTGCAAGTTTCTTATAACTTGGTTGAAAACTCTGTATGCTAGAAGCAAAAAAAAAAAAAAAAAAAAAAAAAAAAAAAAAAAAAAAAAAAAAAAACATGCGGAAAAATTTGGGATTTCTAAAGAAAACCTTTATATCATTCTCTATAGGCATGCTATTTTTACTAAAATACATGTATGTGTTGGTATTGCGTACGGCAAACAAAGCCATTGAAGAAAGTTGCAAAATATTATCAGTTTTCTGTGAAACGGGGTGAGCCCAAATCATTTTCGTCTTCATCACTTCCTGGTCGGTCCCCTCGGGACCAAATCTTCACTTTAAAATGTGAGTTCCGACTATTGTCCTTCCCACGAATAAATCCAATTTTTTTGTAGCTGTAAGTAAATTTAGGCCATAATAAAAATCGAACCTTTACAGTTCGCTTTCATTTGAAAAATAATAATGTTGTAATTATAAAGAACAAATAAAAAATTAAGAAAAATTAAATTTCTTTATCGAAGTTATAAAAATTGAGATGATAAATTCCTATATTATTAGACAGAGTGTCATTTGGAATCTAACAAAGAAATTAATATTTCATGTATGAGTTGAAACTTAAAATATGTACGATGATCTAAGAATTCAGTTCTTCATAAAATAAAGAAATTTTATGTAAAGAAATAAAATTAATTTGGCAGTGTATTAGTTTTTAGAGGATGGAAAGGTAAAAATATTTTAACAAAGTTCATTCAAGTAACAAAAAGTTCAAGGCCAAACTTCTGTCAGAATTCTAAACATTGAAAAGAACTTTTAAAATCGACTTTTCAGTCTTTCTGTTTGAATTCACGTTTCAAAACACAGCGAACGGGTTTCTTTATCAAATTCCTTTAACTAGTTTCTTCAAAGTTCAAGGTTTATTGTTTTCAAACACACCTATTTATATTCGCAACACCACCCTTTTTTGCGCAATTCATCTTGAACAGCAGATGTCACGAGACATTTAATATCTCCAAGGTCAGTTGTATCTAGATTGTACCAGAAATTGTCGACCGGTTTAGCAAGGGGCCCTAAAAAGGGATGAGTGTGGACCTATTTGTATTGATGAAAGCGTTAAAACCCTTGACCGTTGTGCTAAAAGTAATTCATTAAAGTAATTTTGCGACTATTTTAATTTTAATGTTGACTGAAATAATTTGAAAATTTCTTTAATGAAGGTGTAGAAATTGTACCAACCTAAATTCAACAGATGTAACCATAAAGAGATTATGTGAGAGTTCTCACCACGTAATAGTCTTTTGTGGTGTTGAGTCCGCAAGTTAAAAAAGTAATCAATTTTTAGAAGAAAATTAAATGACTTATATTTCATATGAAATTATTGTTCATATAAAATTATATTGCAGCATCTGCAAATACGTGTGTACTGTTTCAAAATAAATACATCAATAAAAATTTAAATTATTTAATTTTTTTTTCAATTAAAATTTTTTCTTTTCATGTTAAATGAAAATTAACTAAATAGAATAGTACACTATACTAGTCAAGCTTCGCATAATCGAACAAAATTAAATGTAGGACAAACTAATCCTTGATTTTACATTCAAAACATTGATTTTTACATTCTTTTGGTGCTTCTCACGTACGGGTAATCGTCAAAAAATTCGATCTGGAGATTATAATGAATCTTCATATTTCAGACCTCCATGAGTCCGAAAAGGATCTTTTTTGGAACTATGTCTGTCTGTCCGTGCGTATGTGAGCATAACTCAAAAACGCAAAGAGCTAGTAAAAACGTAGATCTTTATCAAAATTTGGCTAGGTCTATCTAAGGGAAGAGGTACTTTTCTTATATTCGATTTGCTTTACTATACTTTAAAAATAAATTAGAATAAAGCACCGCATTTAGCAAATGCTTTTGAAGCATACACATAACTATTCACATCGAATGAAAATATACCAAACTGCCGTATAGAACCTGATACCACCTACGAACTTTTTATAACTTACTATATAACAATGGCATCAAATAAACCATGGCGTGGTGCAAGCTTACTAAAGAATGATGGTTAATTTCGTTCACAGCGGTGAAGTTTTTAAAAAAAGTCAAAACTAGAATATATTTATTTACATTTGCAGTTGAGATCGAAATTCTGGACCCTTTTTAAAAATTTTCTATTTTAAAGATTAGCTTCTCTTCCTGATTACTGAATATCATTTCACACAAGTTGCATGTGATAAGCCATTTTTATTATAAATTTATGCTCATCAGTTCATGCTCATATGATGCATTGTGCCAATGCAATGTTGGAGTCCATTACACATGTTGAAATTAGAAATAAAAACAATAATAATAATAATAAAATCGAACCTCTAGTAACATTGTCGCATGATAATGTTTCAGGCTTAATTCGTCTGTCCTCACTTGGCTTGATTGGATCAGCCGTTACATTCTATACATTACGATTTTTATATCACGCAATTTATAGAATAGTGTCCGTCCGTCCATTCGTCAGACTGTTTGTCCTTCCGTTCAACTGTGCGTCCGTCCATCTGTCTTATAGCAACTCTTGATAGTTCTAGTTTCTTTCCTTTGTTTTTTCTTTCAATAAGCAAATTTCGTATCACGCATCAGGCAATTTACAGACAGTATGCCCGCCTAAAAACACTGTCATGTTAAGAGGCCATGATATCGTAGCACAACATAAGGCAACAAATATTTACGTGTTAGATAGAATGCGCAGTTGTGTTTGTCATGTGATTGACTCCACGTGTTTTATTTCTGATCCTTCCCATTGGAGTCAAGTAATGCTCACGTGACAACACTAAAATTCACACTCCAATTTAATTTCGGAATTCATTTTACATCTTGCAGGAGGTAAAGAACATCTGCCAAACATTTTCTGTTTAACTGTGCGAACAAAGCAGTTTTTGCAGCAATATCCACTCGGCCAAATTAATGAGGATGCATTTTATTTTTCTCGTAAAGTATCTGCGTTTTTTCTTTATCAGTCCTTCATTCATAGTAACATTTTTTTTCTTCGTGAACTTCACGTTACATAGAATTGTTACACATAAATCTGATGATAGTAAATTAATTCATAAATCACTCATTTAGAAGGAAAATTTTCTCCAATGAGACGATTTCCAGCCATCTTTCTTCAGTTTTCGATTACAGAGTCATTTTGCTCATTTTGCATGACAATAAAATGATTTAAAGGTTAAATCTTAATATAAATAGAAGTCATTGTGGCTATTTATGTGGGTATGCGGCTATGTATGTAGGTGGCTATGTTCCACATCTCCTCCTAAACCAAATGACTGTTTTCAACCAAATTTGGCACACTTATTTTTTAAGACAAGGGGAAGACACTTATGAACTTTTTCAAAATCCAAAAGTTAGTTAAACAGTCAGTTAATTGGAAATTAACCGAAACCGTTTTTCCGCAGTAACTTCGGAGCAAATTATCCGACAAGAATATTTTTATACCATCTTAAACTTTAACATTTTACCTTTTCAAAGATACCAATTTTATTTCCGTGCAATGCTTCCTTTAAATTTGATTAATTAAAAATTTTTTTTAAAGAAATTGATTACTTGCAGACTATATTGAAATAATGCATTTTTGTTGATACTTCGTTGATAGGCAACGGTGAGACTTTGAATTAATTTCTTTTTATTTCTGTAAATATTTTATACAAGATGTGAAAGATCACTGTCAACTTTTAAAGGCCCAAAAGTTAATTAAAACTTTAATTAATTAAAAATTAAGCAAGATTTTGCGTTTTTCCGTGATATATTTCGAAAGTGTTATAATAATTCTTTTAATACTATATTAAAGTTTAAAAAATAGCTTTTCAGTGATACAAATTTCAGTTGCGTTCAAATTGTTGCTCTCATTTCAATAATTTAAAAAAACTCAATTGTGTATTAAATTCATAATTTGAAGAAATGTATTTTTTATTGTTAAAAACAAGAATAAGTAAGAAGAGCTGTTGCCTAGAACATATAAACAAAATTCTGGAAGAATACTAAAGAAAAGTTTAAAAGCAGACGATTCATAATTTATATCAGGAACAACTATTGATCTGGTTTATTTTAATGCTTTTTATTAATGAAAATTTAACTATTTAATTAATTTTCCCAAAACATTCGTCAAAATTCTTTTTATACTTCACTATGTATGAACGAAATTTGAAGTAAAAACGTTTCAGACGGTAAAGGAATTTTTATGCATTATAATTTTATATACAAAAATAGTTTTTTTCATTAAAAATATTAGACATAAAAGTATTTTAATCCCGAGAAACGCTGGATATTACAGCTAGGATTCAATAAGGCTAATCGCTTTGTCAAGGACATTATTTTGACACAAGGATAACGTTTTAATGAATTTTTTTCGATTTGTAGAAAAGATTGAATTAAAATCTAATGCAAAATTCTATTTGAAATTGTAAAGTGTTAACAATATATGTAAATGTTATAGCATTAGCGATTCTTAATTTTGTTTGACTAGTATTTTATTAAAGGAAAGCATTCGTTTTTGAAAATCTGCAGTGAATTGAGTCGAGACCTGCATTTTCTCGAAAAAACTCTATAAAGCATCCGAATTGAATCGGGAGAAATAAATATCAATGAATACAATATTTGTGATGCATTTTTTAAAAGTTTTTACATTGGATCTGCAAAATGCAACCACGAGATGGCATGAACTAGCATTTCATCAGACACACTGACCAAAGAAGCGCAGAGCGATCGGTAGAATAGGAGTTTAGTTAGTTTAGTTATATTAACGTCTCGTTTTTGAAGCAACACGAGGGCTATTTTGGGACGGACCACGTAATTTGAACCGCGTTCAGATGACGAAGGCGACACTTGAGCTCGCACATCCTCTCCAAACTTCCGCACCACACCAGCGGGAGACGTTTTTCCCCTACGATCGGCAGACGGGAGAAGACATCCATGAGAGCTTGCCAACGAAGCATCTCTCGCATGGAAGACTACATCGATGTAGATTTTGACTTAAGCTGAAGGCCAAAATGTTACATTCTAGCTGTATATACATAAGATCAGGCTTTAAAAAGGTGAAATGCAATCCATATTGATAATGGAAGAGACAATATTTGCTTAAATCTTCTTTTATTCAGGCATTACGTTATTTCTTCATATGTAAAGTATTCAATTTTTACGTAACTCCATGACCAGTATTCAGAAGTTTGCGCCCGAGCGGCGCGTTGTTGTTGAAAGCTTACATGCTGGCGTGAAAAAGGCAGAAAAGAATGCGCAGAACGCTTAAGTACCCAGGAAAGGGAATTTCCCCTTTAGAAACTCGTGACTTGAAAAGAAAGTTGTAGTGCGTTTATTATGATGAAAGTAGAGGTATTTAAAATGAGGTGTCGTTAAGATTATTTAGGAAAGTTAAAAAATTAAAATATCACATATATATAATAACGTTGTTTGGAAGTGTTGAGATATTTCAAAATGGCAGTCGTTGATGAAATAAAAAAATCAGTTTATTTCTGTTTTGACACATTAATAAAAATAGACAAAAGATTATTGGAGAATTTTATGAAAGGTTTTCAGAAGTTTCCAATCACGAGCAGTTTAGAGAAACGCAGCTCACGCGTTCGCCGGCGAACGTGAGAATTACCGCATGTTTGCTAGATCCCTGCGGAAATTTAATACCAGACAGCTAACGTTACAGTCATTAGAATGTGAGAGGCATGAGAAAAATGAAAGGTTCGCGCGACTCATAAGTAGAAGTATTTTAGTTGAAGTAGAAGCGCGTTTATTTTTAAAAATTAAGCGGCGTTAAAAAATTATGTTAAATGCGCGGATAAATGGGTAAATTGAACTTATCACATATATATTTCTACATAATCTTAGTTAATTAATGCTTATTAAATACGTACTAGTTGAAAGACGACTAGTTTATATATACGGAGAACCCACGTATTGCTACCATCGATTTTCATACTGCCCTAAAGCTGTACAAGAAAGGAAAAAAAAAAAAAACCGCCAATCTAGTGTACCATTCGCCACCAACATTAATTGGAGTTTTAGTATTACAGTAAAGTTTAATATATTAGTAAAAACTACAAAGGTTGACCAGCGAAAGGGACAAAGGACGAAAGTTGCAGTCAGCTTAAGGAAAGATAGGACATACGAGGATAGAGAGGAAATATGAGGATAGACGCAAATAGCGATAGGACATGTGAGGCAGGGAGATAATTGTGATATTCTCACTTACATTTGAAATTTCTACCAAAGAGGCAAGAAAAACCTTTTATATTTAAAAAATAATGAAGAAATTAAACCAAAAAATCGTTGAAAAGCTATAAATCTGAATGACTTTTGACGAATAAGTATAAAATTATTCAGTGCATAACGGTCGTGCAAGTAATGGATAACAGACTGTTTCAAATTGATATGATTTAAACTAGACCTGTTGAAATATTTAAAACAAATATTTTGGTAGATTGCGATGTTTGGAAATTTTCAGAAAAGTTAGATGATTATAAAAAGCTGGCTTCAAGGAATATTTGCTTGTATTTATAAGTATGTTAATGTTAAAGAGTTGTATTATTCAATTTCATCTCTACTCTCTATTTAATGATTTAGTGTGTAGTATTGTAAGTGTCTTCCTAATGTGAAATAAATTGCAAATATACAATGGAAATTTCATCCATCACATCTCATTAACTTCTATGGTATGAGATGGAAATGAATATAACAAAAGAGATCAATGGAAACTGTTATTTACACAAAAATAACAGAAACATGGTGCGAAGACTCAAAATGATCACGGCTTTATTTATGATGACTGGACCAAATTACTTTCTCTAAATAGTTCAAAATCAACTTCTTTGAATGTATAAAAGGCGCAAATAAGAGTGAAAAGAGAGATAATTCTATAAAGAAAACAATGCATTATCTATAATAATGTTGCTATTATATAAAAATGTCGTACATCAGAAACCACACAAACCAAGACATACGAAATTTTGATGTAACAGATGAAATCACTAACTGCATATGACATTTTGTGACAACGTACAACAGTCACATGGCCCATACAACAATTTGAGAGCAGATGAAGCTAACATATGCGAAGTTTTGGATAAATAAAATGTTTTGGCAAATTTGACATACTACAACAGTTTGATTTAACAGTGACGATAAGATAATCTTCTCATACACCCTCAGAAAGAAATGGTAATTAACTATCAATGAATCCAATACAAGAAAAAGATGTTTTTATATATATATTTAAATGTGCAAGTTTTAGAGACATCAATATTTTTTAGCGTGATAACTCTTCGTTTCGAAGACACATAGAGACAGATTCTTCCATCTTAGAGATACTAATGAACTTACAATCAACCGACAGATGATGTCGAAAGCATGACTTTTGCATGGGCATTGAAATGTATGAATCTGCTATTTAATTCTTTATGAGAATTAAATTTCCCGCATATTCATGACAGAAATGACCTTCAGCGATAAAAAAAACTTGCATAATAGTATTCTGTCCAATTGTTCAAACCACTGAGTAGCCCTTTGATTAAATAAAAACCTGACACTTAAAATTTTTCAAACAAAACCTCTTGTGGTCACTCCGTGCACTCATCTAAACAATTCATACTTCCAGGTATGTGGTCAAGACCGAAGAAAAAAAGGCCCAAATTATTTTGGAGGACCGAAACCCCGACCTTCTGTGCACGGCAGGAAGAAGAAGATCAGAGAGATCTTTATCCTCCGAAGCAAACCCGTTCGTTCCCGGAAGAAGACCGTGCACTCGTGACACTAAAAAGAAGAGGCTTCCATCATTATTTGGGTTGTTTGGGCGGAGGACCGGTATCTCCTGTCCCTGACCTCTCTCTCTCTTGACCATCGGCTATAAATAGAAGAAGCAGAGGATCCGATCATCGCTCTCTCGCTATTTCTGTTCCAGTGTCAAGGCCTCTCTCATTCATCTCCTCGCTGTCGGAGAGGTGAGTTGCTCTTGCTACTTTTCCGCAAACTTCTTTTCTTTCTGGAACGTGATGTTTTCATCCGTTGGGAAGTTTCTCTTCCTTCGGTTTGCGTTTGGTGGTGGAGATGAAATGGAAATAGTTATGCATTTGAGAACCAACTCCGAAGCGAAAATTTTGAGATATAGGCGATTCCGCTAGATATTTCATAGATAAGAGTTTTAGTGCTACATTTTTTCAAAAATAATTACTATATTTTATAAGTAATCTATAGTGCAGCGGATTTAAATTTGTTCAATTTTGTATAGCTCCCATATGAAAGTTTTGAAAAATAAGTGTTTTCGCTAGACATTGCATAAAGATTTTTAGAGTTGCATTCTTCCGAAAATAATGACTGCATTTTATAAGTAATCTGTGGTTCAGTATTTAAATTTGTTCAATTTTGTAGAAAACTACGCTCTTACATATAGTTTTCTACAGTGAATCCGAAATCCACAAAGTGGTAGTTGGTTCTCGATCGCATAATTGCGTCCAAATATGATCCTTTTGTTCCGTGCTTGCAGTAGTAAATTTAACAACGTATTTATTTTGGAAAATGATTTTAAATGTGATATGCTATGAAATCACTCTACAAGTTTGTTAATTGAACGCAGTAATGCAACGGAGTCGATTTATGTTCACTTGATGCATGGAAAACGATAAGCCTGAATTGAATTTTGAATTTATTCTTAATCTATCTGTATGGGTGTCATACTCTGTGTAGCCTCTTTTAATTGTGGTTCAAATAACCTTAGTCAGATGCGGTGCAGAACTTTGCCGGAAAAGAAACATAGGAAGTTTGTTTTCGTATTTTCGAGGGTTCATTCCTATGTCGCTGCACTCGATGTTTTTGGTTAAATACTGATAAAGTTAACAAATCAATAAAAATCATGTATTTTGTAACCAGTTTTTAAATGAAAACTAAAAAAAAAAATATTTTGTCCTTTTACTTAATTTTAATAATTAATATTTCTCACACACAAACGCAGGTTGAGCTATTAAGATTGATATTTTCACAATACATTTTTGCGGCAAATAAAAAAGTTACAAAGTTAATGAGAAATCTTATGGAAAGAAACATATATTTTATTTCTAGAGTTTTTTTTGTATGATTCTGTTGGATCGTCTTCTTTTTATTTTTAATATGAAGTGCGGTTATGTCTAACTGAAATTTTTTTTATTTTCCATTAAGAAATAAAATTGATTTCTGCAGCCTTTCTTGAGTTTCTTGCGAAATTGCAGTTACGGTTATGTAGCGAAATACTTTTAGGAAATGCTATTTTTAATCTGAATGAAGAGTATGACGCTTTCAATAAAAATATTTTATGTTTACTGAAATCATATCATTTAATTCACATAATTTTCAACTTCTTTTTTTAAAATTAAGTGGATTTTTGATATAATTATATTACTCTGTGAGCATTTTTTTCAAATTACATTTTATTAATTTACTTGAAACTGTCTTTTAGATGTTATTAATTTATATAATAATTTTCAAATTCCATTAGATCACAAAAGTTTAAGAAAGTACAAATTTATTCAAAGATCTTCTTTAGTAATAGAAAATGCTGGCTCAAATGTTTTTTTAACAGATATAATAAGGACGCAAATTGTGATTATTTATGAAATTTATCTGAATGTGACATAAATGTGGCCAGTAAAACTGAGAAGATATATAATTAGAGTTAAAATATTAGTAATTTATATTTGAGCATTTGAAACGGTTGTCTCGTAGAGGTTATAAGAAAATATTTTTCAATTATTATACTGATTTTAATTACTCTAGTGCTAAAAAATTTGATTTTTGATGGTTGGCTGAAATCCTTCCTGTCTGAAGAATGCCTGTTTGCTCTGTCTGCATTTTAAAGTGATAGCAAATGAAATATTAATGCACGTGTTATAAAGCATTTGCAGCTGAATATACATAACAATACCCAGACTGATAATATAGGACCTTGTGACATTTTCTTTTAAAAGCTTGCAAAAAACGAGGTCTTTGTTCCCTGTTTCCTGTTGATTTTGGGCAGCTGAAATAAAATATAGCAGCTATATCAAGGCATTAAAGTTGCGATAAAATCATATTATATGATCAATGATATATATTTAAAATATATGTGAATATCTGATAGAAATTTGGATTTTTGCAAAAAATGAGTTAAGATTCAGTGCTCAAGATTTTAAAAGTATTGAAGTTGTTTATTATTGCTCTATTTAACTTCTCTGTATAGTAAGTAATGAATAACCTATTATTTATTCAAGGATTATATTTTAATAAAAAATTCCATTTTGCTTTCAGGAGAACCTAAAATACAGAAGAAATGAAAGTTTGGATATTACTGACAACTTGTCTTGCTGTTCAGGTAAATGTACTTTGAAAGTATTTAAGTAAAAATGTTCCGGAAATTCAATAATCAAATTATAAAATTTTAAATGTCATTTCCTTCAAAATTTATGTAAATTCATATCGCGTTATTTGCGATAAATAAAGATCATTAATATGCTACGCTACTATTATAAAGATTAAGTGGCTTTTCTATCGGTGGTATGAAAACAAGGTCACGACAGAATTTTATACATAAATTTAAGTGCTATAGAAATATGTTTCCATTTTTTCTCTAAATATGAAAAGTTTTGAAAAAATTAAAGTGCCATGGAAATATGTTTCTGATATACTTTTCCTGTAAATATTATAATAGTGTTTTTTTTATATAACACAAGAATCTAAATTTTAACCATTGTCCTAGTATTTTAGGAAATTATATAACTTTGCTCTGTTTAATATGGTATTGCAAAGTGTTTTCACATTGTTTTCTCAATTGTTGAAATTATAATAATCGTATCATGCATGAAACAACATTTATGTTAATATCAAGTAAGATAATGGTCATTTTAAAATACTACAACCAAAATTCTAAATCTTATTGAATCTTTCGACATCTCAGTCTAGAAATCCCAGAAACACTTTCGTACTTTTTCAGCTCCACATTAAAGAATGGACTGTTAATCAATTTAAAATTGAAAGACAATGAACCATATTTTTGTTGTTTATATGTATGAAACATTTTTCTAATGGCTTGTGTGAGATTTATGAAAGCGAAAGTTCTAGTAAAATAGTTTAAGGATGTCAATGTGGTTAATTACCCGAGACTATTATGTAATCCACATCGAACAATTTGGAGCCAAGCCAATGTGAAAGTACGTTCAAAAATTTTAATAAAAATTTTGTACCTTAACACTTTAAGGACCGCACATTTTTCCTTTCAATTTACCCCCGCGTCCGGAGAGTTTTTCCACTGCAGGTATAGTTTTCTTTTTGTTGTTGATGAGATGAAAACTCATTATTAATGAGGTTTCATCTCATTAACTTTTTATGACATTCATTTTAAACTTTCAAAGTTAATATAATCCATATTAATTTAAACAGACGAAGCAGTTGCAATAAATACGGCGTTCAAAAAACTTCTCGTGATACGTCTATAGATGATGAATAGATGGTGCACAAAACACGAGTAATTTTGTGATCTGTCGACAATGTGTTAAAGATAAATTAATGAATTCTCGAGTAGATTAATCGAGTTGGAATAAAATATCGGAGAACTGAAAGTATTCAGGGAAAAAATATTAGCTTTAAAATGGAAATTAACAAAGTTTTTTGATTTTAAATAAATTGATATTTCCATATTTGGAAATATTAATCAAGCATTTACACTTATGGGGAAGTTATTTACACTTACGGAAAGAAATAAGTACCCTATGAGTTCTAGAATTGATGACATTCATATTCATCAGTTCGAAAGTAATCAGAGCGAACAAAACATAAAAAAAGGGAAAGATTGTTCCAAAGTAGAGATGCAGAGTATCAGGGAGAAAAAACGTATTTATTTCACCGTTGCTCTTTTACTTTCAAGCAGCAGTAAGAGACAGTTTCAATCATTTCCTTAAATAAGCCTACATTTCCATAGAAATTTTTAATTTTTTTCTGCTGCTGTTATATTTATTTATTTATTTAAAGAAAATCACACTACAGAGAAAAGTCCATTTACAGAGTGCTATAAACAACAAACACACAAAGAACAAAAGACGCAACGAGTAAATAAAAAAAATGCGCTAGAAAATAAAAAAGTTAAACACAGAGAATACACAAAGACATAAATGTCTTGCAAACGCATGTATAATTAATTAAAAACGAAAACACACAATCACAAAAACATTCAAACACACTATGATTCTAAAAGTCGCATTTTTTTTAAAATTAAAAGACCATTTCCAAAAGGCAAGGATTAAAAAGTCAAAACACACAAGCATCGAATCCTCTAAAATCACACCAGGAGTTTAAAAATTTAAGGACGTAAATACACACTTGAGATAAAAATGAATTGCAACACTTATAAGCATATACATTTCTTTAGCTTTTGAGTTTGATATGCGCAACGAGTTATTATCTTTATAAACGATACACCTGAAAGCGTGCGGATGAAAACAATGGATGGTAGAAGATGATGAGCATACCTGCATTCCATGTATTGTTAAAGCAGAGTAAGTTAAAAAAAAGAAGCTTAGCAAGAAGGACATTATCTATTACTACATCTTTTTGCTAAGTCAGAAGCAAAATTATCATTTCACTGCAAATCTAGAAAAGATTTATATTTAAAATGCAAGAATACGGCTTTGGATCAATATTTGTTTCTTCTGTTTACAGATTGGGCAATGCTTATCGTGCTTGCACAGAGGTGTTGAATGCATCGATTATGAAGTCCTCAACAGGCATCCAGTAAGTTAAACTTTTCTTTCATTCTCGAGTTTTTAGCAATGCACGAAAATAGCTGATTACGCTAAAATTAATTGATTATTTTAATTTTGATACGAGTTTTCAAAATCATATGAATCTGAAAGTAACGAATAATTTTTAATATTATCAGATAGAAAGATATTAAGACATTTTCGACTTCTGTTAAAATTGAATGCTTAATTCTTATCATTTGAAATTAGTTATAATGAAAAGCTAAATGATTAGTTATATTGAATTAGTTTTAATGCTATATTTTCAGAAAATAACAAAATAATTAACCATTTGCATTAGTTTCATCTTAAAAATTCATTGAAATTCTAATAACTTCCACTTTTATATTGACGTGCTAATTGAAATTAAAGTGCATATGACACTGAAACAGAATTTTAGTATGGATCGGTTAAAAATATTGAATTCTTTGGTGTTTTATTTTTACCTATAACACGCAGCTTTAAAAATTACCTCTCAAACAAAATTCTTTAAAGTGTTTATAATAATTTAAAACAAAATTAAGAAGTGAACATTCAGATAATTTAGTTTATGCTAGATTAGTTGGATTTTTGGACACGTAAATAGGTTTGAGCATTTATTTTTTCTATTAAAACTTAATAAATAGCTATACATAGAATAGAAGTAAAGGAATATTATTTGCTACTCACTTTTAATAGTATCGAAATAAATCCAAATGTTTTGTGAAAACAGATATTTTTTTTATATAAAATTTACTATATTAGTACATTTTTGATCATATTAAACTTTGTTCTCTGTGTGTGTGTTACGATAACTGACCATATTTTTAAATAATTTAGTTTTATACTTTTAGGTAATAATTTTGCATTTTAGCTTTGAACTCTTCCCACTCTTTTTATCGATGTCGGTGTATAACATACATCTAGAATTTTATTGACTTATTGGCACAGCATTTCTCAATAATGTCTTTTCCTCTACAACTCCAATCAATCTACTTATATTTTTCTGCTGTCTCATAAGCATTTTGAACAGTATAGTAAAAGTAAATCTGAGAGCTAAAATGAAGAGAAGACTATTGAGGTTTGATTAATATTTTAATTGTAAAGAAAATTTAGTTGCAAAGAGCATTTGTTCTTTCAGGAATATGAAGAACGACAGTACCCAGCCACTGTATGGATTAGTGCAAAAGAAAGCGGGCCTTCACTCTCTAGGGCGCAGATTAATCTTTACAAAAAACTATTCAGATACATTCAAGGGGATAACCTTAAAGGTAAGCTTTCTACACCCAGCATGTATTTTGTTTTCTAAATAAGCTCTCATCCGCTTGAACTGGTACTCAGTTAAATTTTACGAGACAATTGCCATCAATATTGAAGACCTCTTGCCAATTAAAAATATTCTTAAGCATATGTGGCATTTTAAATGTAAGGTGATGATATAATCATAGTTTAAATGTCATAGTTGCTGTGTTCGCAAGGATGGTGGTTTATTGACGTCTCACTGTAAGACCAAAGAATAATGAATATTTATTTGAAATTTCAGGAGAGTTCATCAACAGTACCACTCCTACTCGAACAAAAGTAATCCCATGCAAAGGCGATTCTCTGTGTGAACCAACATACATAATGTCTCTGCTGATCCCGAAAGATTTGTATGACGATACCTTCCCCATTCCTACGGATGTTGATCTCTACTTCGAGAGGGAGCCTCCAAGAAGATATGTAGTTAGGTAGGTGGTTCTACTTTTCTTGAGTTTTATTTAAAATGCTTTTGTTTTTTTATGAAAAATAATTTCACTTACATTTTAACTTCTGTTACTTCTGGGTTTAAAAGTGTTGTAAAATATTAGTTTTTCTAGTAAGAATGAAATATGCTATATAGTTTATGCTCTGGATAGTCAGAAGGTCACTGGAAAATCCTTCTTGGGAATTTGTGCCTTTGTAAAATAATCACCACTTAATTCTTTAAAAATCTATACATACCCGTTATAGATGTAGGAGGATTTTCCCACAATTACGGTAATAAATAAATGGTTTTTTGCATATTTATTATTTTTGATAAATCGTATATCAATTCATCTATTTATAAAGAACATATAGGAAGAAAAGTAATGTGTGAGTATTGGAGGCCAATGTTCGGCTTCAACCTGAATTGATCAACATGAGCCATCACTATTCCGGTGCAAGACGAGTGAAAGTATGATGATTACACAGAAATGCTGAGATGGTAGACATGCATTCAGTACATGGAGCAGCTAATGAAAATGAGCCAAAAGCCTTTTGCTTAATTTTTCAAACAGACCGCGTGCCCTAAATTAAACGTTTTCGCATTTGCTCCAAAGTTTGATCTTCGTGCTGGATCTTTCATCACTTCAGGTATTTTGATCGGTACGAGACCCCGTAAACCTTCGATTGAGATCTCTTATCAAGAATCGCTGAAGTGTCAGTAACAGACCTAGAATGTTTCAATGCATTCGCCAACCCATAATTAGATGTTGCTAGATTTGTGTTCTTGTTCTATCAGTGGAGGTGCTTATTACCAGATCTTATCACCATGATGATAAGATCTCGGCTTCAGGACCGGAGGGTTCCAGATTCGAAGCCCGATTTTATCGAAGAACCGCCATGTAAGAGGGCCTAGTGCTCATTGCATCCGCCGAGATCAAATGTCTTCCCGCTAGTGTGGCTCGGAAGCTTTGAGAGGAGGGGCCGGCTCAGGTGTCGCCCACGTTATCCGAGCGAGATTCAAAGTTACGAAAATAGCCCTAGTGTTTCTTTAAAACAGGACGTAAGTATAATTAAACTAAACTAAATCTTCTTCTATCACAAGGGCACACATGGTGTTTCTTATATGATCCTATGCTAAAACTGATTTGTTTTCTTACCCATGACCTACCCTTAAAGTTTGTCGAAGTCCTTTCGAATCAGACTGTAGAAATTTTTTATTTTACTATTCCAGATTATTATTTCATCCTTTTTTCTATCCATCTAATAGGAGTTTCGGTGGTCGTCCAAGTGAATCCCAGTGGGTGACCGAAGCTCAGAAGTTGGCCGACTTGACCCTGAAAGACTTAGGAGTGGCTCGCGATCACTACTACTTGAATTGGTACGATCCTCCACTCCAGCTCTTCAACCGACTCAACGAGGTCTGGATTACTAAATCCATAAAGAAGAAAGCTAGCGAACAAAAGAAGTTCATCAGAGACCAGAATGACCTGAATGAAGTCTGCTAAGCACCGAACGGTTTACAGAAAAGGCCCTGAAGCCTTGCATGTGAGAGGACCTACACGCTTTCGATCATGATAGTATAAAGAATACAGCTTATTTTTGTCCATTGGGAAAGTATTTTCGTACATATCGGCATTTCACATAAAAGAGCTTACGTTTGTTTGAAATACATAATCTCGAAGAGTCTGAAATCAAAAGGATGACATAAAATGTTGGTGCAAAAAAGTATGAGAAAAATAACTGAAAGAATTTATTTTTGAAAAGTTCTACTAAATTTGTCTTAGATTATTTAAAACTCGTAACTGTATTGGCTTTAAAGCGTAAGATAAAATAATTTTTTCTTGCGCTTAATTATTAGAATAATTAATAAAAGTATAAGGGGGAATATAATTTATAAAGGAAACTTTTAATAATGGCAAGGTGATTTTTAATAAAGCAATTAATATATGCATTAGAGTATTTTAGATAAACCACTGTTTACAAAAATGCTTTCATTAATATTCTATTCTCCCTATTTTTAAGCCCAAGCACCAACAAGGTCACCTTCTTCAAAAAAGAGTACATTTTACATCTTCATATATGTCATACAGCATGCTTTTAAAATGCCAAACTAAACTTGACGAATAAGTTTAGTTTTCGTTCACTTTTTATAGAGTAAGCATTCAGCATAACGTGAGAATTATCACCGTTATCTGTGTGCTTGCAAATAGAACATGATACAACGTTTTTGTGCCTTTTCATTTGGTTTATTATTGTCAAAAGTGATCATGACGAATTTAGTTCAGTTTGCTACCATTTCAATACCCACCTTTATTTATTTTTGCAATGTGAAATATTTGTGTGTTTTATTTTTGTGATTAGCTGCTTTTCTTTATTTATTTGGAATTTAGATAACGAATGCGGGTCATTTGTTTTGTGCATTTGTTTTTTAGTATGAAATAAAGTATTTGAGCTTTTATAAATTTGTAGTTGTTTATTTCTAAAATTTCCAGCACTCGATGAATCTGAATGACACTGGAAAGATAATATTGATAAATAAATAAAAAAATAATATATAATGACAACAATGCTGAGATTTTCTAAAAATCACATTTTATTTCATTCAAATCATTTGTGTGTTATAATTTGTTTAAATAAGTACTTTATAATTAAATCAATAATGTGTAATTATTGCAACTTAAATTAAAATTATGCATGGCCAAAATAAAAAGAAATTCTCTAAATTTGAGACATTTAAGAAGCCATTGTATGTAAAGCTCTTTTAACACTTGAAGTTAAAGGCCTTTTTCAAAACATTCAATACATTTTCATTCTATTATGCGTCACAGCTTTGTTGAAATACTAATACATTTTCGGTGCACTGTTTTAATACTTAATTAGTTTTTTTTTGCTTTTGTTTTTTAAACAGTCAATGCTTGGGGAAAATGCGATAAGTTACAAATTAAAAAAAAATTAGTTGACGTAACTAAATTAATATCTTTAATGTTACGGGCGAACTGGCTGGCTGCCGTAGGAGGTTAGAATATAATAACAACATTGTTGAGACTTTCTAAAATTCAAATTTAAAAAAAAGTTTCCCAAAATTTTCGAACTTGAACAAAAAGCTGGAAATTAAATATAAAGGCATTGTATTAATAATATTATTTTGTAAACATTTCTTAAGTTCAGTGATTTGCAGTGAAAATAATTTTGATAAAGTAGGAAGTCTGTTAAAAGTGGTACAATCATAATTCGATGGAGATTCGAATTCGCCTTCAATACATAGTAAATTATTTGAGGCTAAATGATTGAAAGCTTTTTACTTTCTCGCATCGAAATATGGAAAGAAAAAAATATTGTAATCTTCAAAAAAAAAAAAAAAAAAATCGACTAAGAGATTCTAATGTATTTCTGTGTTTTAAACCGCCCTGATTCAGAAAAATACAATTTCGGAATTATGCCTTATGTTTGTCTGTCTGTGTCAATGCGAACACGATAGCTCAAAACGAGCGAGCACGATAATTCAAAACGAGCGATCACGATAACTCAAAACGATCTAGCACGATAATTCAAAACGAGCGAGCACGATAACTAAAAACGATCTAGCACGATAATTCAAAACGAGCGAGCACCATAACCCAAAACGATCTAGCACGATAATTCAAAACGAGCGAGCATGATAACTAAAAACGAGCGAGCACGAAAATTCTAAACGAGCTAGATAAATGATATAAGGTGGTCTTGACACTAAAATTACAGATTTGTATCTAATTTTGAACTTAACCATTCAAGAGGAAGAGGTCCGAAATATATACTCTATTCTCTTCACTTCACTACGAAACTAAACATATTATGTAAGTACAGAGTGGTCATAAATTATTGGACCCATTTCAAAAATTAATTTAAAAAAAACTAATAATGTTACAACTACGATTTTTTTAAAAATGAGAGCGCATTTTAAAAAGTTTTTTTTGAGATAGGTAACGCGCCGTTGCGGTGGTCTAGTTGGTCGTAAATTATTGGACATCTCCCATTTTTGAGAGCCAATATCTGCGAAACTATTAAAGCTAGAAGAAAATTAAAATCCTGTATTTGTAGGAAATTTTAAGCTCTTTAATTGTTTAATCGAATGTTATCCGAAAATTGAATAATTTTCGAGATATTTAAGAAAAACTAAAAAAAGGAAATCAGAAAACGCGCATTGGCTTCTGCTGATCGGTAGACATTGAGTATGGAAATCTCTCGCTGAAGTAAATTTAGACGCCGTAATGGTATGCATTCTATCTGCAAAAAAAACATTTTATTTACTCTCTGATTTAAAAAAAACCGCAGTTGTAACATTATTAGTTTTTTAAATTAATTTTTGAAATGGGTTTAATATATTTTTGATCACCCTGTGTACTAGGAAATCGAAAAGTGAATACTCGTAAAATAATTTCTAACACAGAAAAACCTTGTTACAGTTTGAGATAATTCCATGATATTAAATAACGAATGCTTTTATGTTGTGGCGAGATACAGCAAGAAATCACTAAACATCAGCAAGCTGATCACCAATTGCACGCGAATTTTCGTTAGTTTTGGTTCGTCGGCTGATTTCACATCTTTGATTAATTGCTTACGTACATGATCAGCGAGCCAAAGTGGAAGTAAAAATGGTTTACTCTTAATCTAAGGACAGATTTAAAACAAGTATATAGTGTTTTAAATTGAAAGAAAAAACATTTACGACAAATGGAAAACGTTTCGTAATAATATTACTTTCTGATCAAAGTCTTTCTTATTTGTATTTACCTTTAACCGTATCCGTTTTACTTGAACAATTACACAGTAAATGTTCATAACCTAATAGTTCATTAGTGGAAATTTGGGAAACGCACTAAAAATCATGTAAAATGGGGTAAGGTTGCTTAAGTAGTACCCCTTAAGGAAAAAAGTCTACAAATTGCAGTTTCTACTAACTAAAGGATTAAATTTAGCGTAATTTTTTTTTCTATAGGTAGTATAATATTACAATAATTCATTAAAAATTACGAAGCATTTATTTGAGAATCTGTCTAAAACAAATAACTTTATATAAGTTAAATTAATTAGTTTAACTTATATAAAAAGAAAAAATACCCAAGTGTTAATAGAAATTAACGTGTCTCAAGAAAATAATAAATCATCTCGGTTCCCAGAACAGAATAAGACATGTTAAAGAAAAAAGTACACAATTAAATTTTGTGATATTATTTCCAATGGAGAATTCCAAATTTTGGTTGTATAAAACAAATTGTACAAATTCTGGTATTCAATTTATAATTTGAATTATTTATCCGCTTCCAATAAGATGCGACTTACTGACGCTGGTGAAACTAGAAAAATTGTGAGAATAAAAAGATGTTTATGTTAGTGAAATAAATTTAGAATAGAATTTATTCAACTAAAAAATATTCCCTTAATCTAATACATAAGAATTTCCGTCACCGGAAATGTTTTTAAATGCACTAAATTATGGTACTTAGAAAATTCAATTGAATGGTTTCTTCGACAGTGTCATGTGTTTTCCTTTAAACCCTTTACTCTTTATGGAATAGAAACAACCTTAATAACAGAGTGCGGATGTAGGAATAAACACATGAACTAAACGACCACTTTGAATTTCAATTAATTTCGTTTGAGAAGTGAATCAAACAAACAGTTATATTCTAATAGTTGTTTGCAGTTCTGTTTTTTGGCAGAGTAGTAGTAGCAAGAACATTAACTCTTTTTATGTTTTCCACATGCTTTGACGGTCAGTGCTGTTCAATTATATTTGTTTTTCAGAGCATACTGAATAAATTTTACATCACCTTTTAAGTTTCATCACCATTAATTATTTGTCACAGACACGGAAAATTTTCTTTGCCAAAAGATTTCAGCATTTCGTCGCTTAACAAGAGCAACACCACCAATCTCAATTTTTCTAGGTTTCAAAGAGAAAGAAAAAAACTGGATTTTTTCGCAAAATAATACGAATATTTCGATCTTTTCATACCTGAGTGAAATGTGAGATCTGTTCTTACCAGATGGAAAAAAATTCAGAATTGTTGATCTTACCTATGAAAATTAGATTTTCCTACTGAGCAAAATTTAGATAAAAGGCGATGTGTCTTGTATAGCGTATGATGATTATAATGCTCGAAGTATTTCCTGATTTCGATATGTCATAAAGCATGCAACGATTCACAGATGTGTGGTTTTTAAAACTCAAGCAGAACTTCTTTAATTGATATCAACAAAAATATCAATTATAAGTCCTCCAGTCATCAATCTTTATCATAATTTCAACTCAGGAAGTTTATTTCTTGGCGATAGCTTTTGCTAAACATTCAAAATAATCCTCGCCTTTAAAAATTTTCGGTCGTTTTAAAGGAGAATAAACTGCTTTTACTGACAGAGATGAGTTTCAGAAAAATTTCTGTTCTTTAATAACACATATATTGTATAGTAATAGTACGGCTCTTCACAATACTGAACAATATTGCAGACTTTCTTGATCTATTTGCGATTATGTCTTTATTTTTTATAAAGAAAATTTGCATACATGCTTGTCGTAGATTTTTTTAATGATAATTAGCAATTTTATGCGAAATAAATAACTGAGAAAATGTCCTTTGTCCAGTTATATGTCTCAGTTTAAATAACAAGATGTAAGAAAGAGACAAAATAATTTTGAAAATAAAATAATCTTTCTAAACAAGTCATTTGTGTTGGCATCGTAATCTAAAACCATTTATTGTTTGGAATGAGAATAGCAAGGAATTTCTCACTGATATATTTTCCTATTCTGAAACATTTGTGAGTGACTTTAATTAATTTGTTTAAAAAATATCTTGCGATTCGCTTTTGAGCATAAATTGAATGTAAATAATTAAGAAGCGAAAGTTAGTAGCTATCAAACAAAGCAATTCTTTTATAGGAGAATATTTTGCTTTATGAAAGTAATTAGCATTTTTTAAAGCTCAGTTTGTAAAAAATTAAAAAAGAACAAAGGAGTTTAGAGTGCAAAAAAAAAAAACTAATTTTTTTCGTAACAATAATTTTTTTTTCTGTGCTATCAAAATATCACGAAACGTATTTAAAAAAGAAAAATCTTAAGAAAGCTGGGTATGCTTATAACAGAATTTTTCTATAACTGAAGAGTATTTAAATATATGTAATATTTTTTAGTTAAATTGGAATTTCCAACACATTTAATTTGTTCCGAAAAGAAATTATTAGAACTTTGAACTGAACATAGTGAGTGTTTTTTGTATCTTCCAGAGAGAGAGAGGGAGAGAGAGAGGGGGGAGATAGATAGATAGAGAGAGAGAGAGAGATCGTGGGGACAGCATTCAAGTTTTCCTTTTTACTTATCTTTAAAGTCCATTTACGAAAAGGAGGAAGACATTTTTTGTAACTTTCAAGAAGGAATAAAATTGAATCTGTATCTTTTTCTTTGAACATCGTGAACATTAATCGATCTAATAGTTTTGCGATATGATTCCAACTCACACGCACGAAATAATAAAACGAAAAACTGACACAGGAAGCTTGAAATATTTGAACTAAAATCAAAACAGTACGAGGTTAGAAAAATGAATTATTACGATAACACAGTTTTTCAGGTCTTAAATGCAATGAATCGTTTGCTTTTTAGTGAAGGGTGTTTATTGCAAGACACGTTTATCCATAACATTTAAAAAAATATTGCGAAAGAGGTCCTTAAAACTGTTGCTTAGATTGGAGAAATTAAATTTCATAATTAAAATCACATAATTTTTTATCTTAATTGGTTGTGTTGTGTTTATTATTATGCATTGTTTTATTACCTACATACACATATAATTTGTTAAATATGAAAATTGAGCATAACATGATGGGAGCTATTATAATATAACTGAGGTCCGAACAGACAGTAGATTTATCCTACTCGCATGCGTCGCCATCTATTGGTGGATCGTGCGATTAAGGAAACGGCTCAAGATAACTATTAAAGTGCGAAGAAGGCAGGGAATTTGAAAAGTATATTTATACCACTTTTCTTTAAAGATTCGTAACAAACATACAGTGGCGTAGCTGCAGCTTTCGCCCGGGGCAAACTTGCAACATGCCGCCCTTTCTTTACAAGTTACATCGGGCACATAAACCTTAAAAGAAATCCAGGAAAAAATATTTTATTAGTAACACAATCCGTCGCCTGACGCCCTCGATTTCTGCAGATAAGTTGCGAAATCGCCCGTGAAACATCGTCCTTTTTTTCACATATCGGCAATTTACTGACAAAGGGCGTAAATCACGATTTAAATACGTTATTTTTTTATGCATACAATGATTGAGCTAGGGTCCCCGCTCTTCTTCGTTATAAAATTGTTTTCCTGCGAGTTTGATTTTGCCGCCCTTTTCGAAGTGCCACCCGGAGCAGACCGCCCCTTCCGCTCCCCTTTAGCTACGCCACTGCAAACATCTCAACAAAAAGTAAACGTTTCAATCAGTGGCGAATCCGGGGGGGGGCTATGGGGCTGCAGCCCCTCCCAGAGTTAAATCAGAATTCTTGATTTTATTTAAAATCACTACAACAGTTTGTTCTTAATTTCCCTTTCTTAAAAAAATTATAAAAACATGACAACATTGCTTTCTGGCTTGACAGGTTCGAAAATTTTCCTACTTTTCTAGTCATTCTACTTGTACTTGTAGCGTTGACGCGGTCGAAAACATTTTTTGGCTGGTTATTTTATTGTATTTTTTTATAAAATTATCGAACGTATTATAGTGTTCTTTATGATTCTTATTGTCAGGTGAGGAAAGTCTGTAAAATTAAAGTGGTTTGGTTTGCATAAGCCATGAGGTTTGACACTCATCACGACGATATAAAATTTTTATGACCTCAGCCCCTCCCAGACCCAAATCCTGGATTCGCCACTGGTTTCAATAATACTTAAAAAAAAATTAATGTATTATAGTCATACTTCGGAAGTTAAATATGAGCAACAGTTAAAAGTACAGACAGTCAAAATGTGCTTAGACATATATTTAAACATTTTTCAATACGTAAGCAAATAGCATAATAGCAATTGCAAAAACATGTTAAAAGTTAAATTAAGTCTCGTAGCATCGTTTTGAAGAATTATAGATATTTTCGGTTTGTAATATTTAAGAAAAAAATAATCGGAAAGTTTAGCTTTGTGTGTGCTTGTTTGAAGGAAGTGGATAAGTTCTGGGAATTGACGCGTTTATACTTTCTTCATTAACAACTGAAACTTCAGTATGATGTGAAAGATATTTTGATGTGGACAATGCCTTTCCACTTAATGCTTTAAGTACTAGATTACAAATTGATGTATGCA